>ML834632.1:0-13606 GCA_009831015.1 Picea engelmannii | reverse complement strand
AAGGGGATGGGACAATTTGGTCCTACAAGGATAGCAAAGGATGGAAAAACTTGGTCCTACAAGAACAATAAACTTTGGATTGGAAGGGGATGATGAGACAACTTGGCCCTACAAGGGAGACAAATATTTTTAGAGCATTCTTCTCTTTCATTAGAGTTTCAAATCTATTTGAAGAAAAATCTAGATTCATTATTTCTATATCTTTTTCATCTTGATTGAATGATTTTGATAAAATATTATTTTTTTTCATTCATTTATGCTTTGATTTTTTAAAATTTATCATTTAATTTTTTTTTCTATTAAAATAAATATTTTTTCATATATTAATATTTATAATTAAATACTTTTTTTATAAAATAAACTTGTAATTTAAATTTTAAAAATTTTATTTTATAAATATATTAATTAATTTTAAAATCAATTTATTCATATTTAAAATAAAACATATCTCATAAGTCAAAATATTATTACTTCGAAAGCCTTGAGATATGATCTAATCCATTGAGTGAGTATTCACTCCTTAACCTATTAGGAAATTAGGGAAACCATCATGCACCATGGTTTTTCAAGGACATTCAATCCAAGATTAAATTCAGGAACGCAATAAGGAATTAACAAACCATCTCTAGAAATCATGGTTCATTATTAAACACTCAATCTTTTTTTCTTTATACATTTTTTTTTCCAGTAGAAAATTTCTCAATATATATTATATATATGGTGTTCTCAAAATAGCGTACCACTGTGCAAATACATAGTCATCATATGTGCCTTCACCTTACAAACTAACACCCCCCAATAGGTAGTGTAAAATCAAAGAGTCCAAAATTACATTACATACATCCTCTCTATGACAGTCCATATAAAGTCTCAAACCTAAAAGCCTAGATTTCATCAAGTGAAACAAATGAAATCAGATACAAAAAAGAAAAAACTATCCATATCCCCCAGGGCTAGGAAACTCAGATATATAGACGAAGTGTGAGTGGGGGGCCCTCCTGGCCATCCTGCCAATTGGAATAACGTATCCTTCCTTCCGGGACCAATAGAGCTTTCTTCGAGAGTGAGTCAACAACCTCATTTGTTTCCCTATATATATGTTCAAACTTTAATTCTTTGAATAGGGGGATAAGGGACCTTATCTTCTACTTCCAACCTGTAAGAGATGTAACAAAAATTTTTCTCTTGTTGTTTATCCAATCAATCACAATCTTAGAATCCCCAAGTACCTGAATCTGAGCAAGATCAAGTCTATAGGCTAAAGTTAAGGTGGCCCAAGCACCAAGGAGCTCAGCCCTCGTATTCTAAACCAATCCTCAGTTTAATGTCCACCTGTAGGAAGTGTTCTCCCCTATCTTAATAATACCTTCAACACCACTTATAGTGCCATTATTTTGTGACGCACCATCAAACCAACCAATATTTGGAAAAACTAAATCCAGTGGTTTCCTAATCCTTTTGGGAATAAGTTTTGTAAGCTTACTTGTGCCCACCTTCAGTCCACGGATCTGAGCTAAAGCTCCCTGTACATATGGAGTAGTTGATTCAAAGATAAACTTATTTCTAATCAGACAAATAGTCCAACATGTCACAACAGGTAAACTGTAGTTGATCTTTTCCTTCATCTACCAGTTATCAAAACACTGTAACAACGTATTACCTCCCCAAACTGTATTGAAATTATATTCAATTGCCAAATAATTCCAGATGTCGAGCATGAAAGGGAAACATACAAAGATATGTAGGATCGATTCCTCCTCCCTAAGGCATAGAGAACAGATACTCGGTCCTTCCCAGCCTCTTCTCCTCAAATTATCCTAGGTGAGGATTTTATTTTCTAATGTGAGCCATAAAACCAATTTTATTTTTAGGGCAATCTCCCAAGTCCAAAAGGTCCTTTTCCAACCAATGATTGGAATTGTCCAGTATTCCCGAGCTAGTGCATTGCATATATTTTTGATTGTCAAGACCACAGAGTGGTCATCGCCTGACCAAATAAGCACATCGTCAACAGGTTGTAGCTGAATAACCGAGAGTATAAGTTCTTTGCAGAAAGAAATCCACTCGGCCGCCAAAATACCAGTGAGCTCTAGCTCCTCACATGATCTCCATTGGTTTGTAATAAAACCACAGAAGGACTGCGCATAAGCTTGGTATATAAAATTAATATTGTGAGCCTTGAGTGCCCCTCGTAGGTCGTTCGATAAAATAAAAGAATTGTCCAATCCCAAGATTTTATCCATCCCGATTAAGATTGAGTGTCCATTCCCTGGTTTCCATCTGATCCATCGGGTTATAATAGGAAGAGATTTCATTAAATTTTTTCCAAACTTGTGAGGCCCCCGGTTGGATGGGTGAAAGAGATCTAAGCCAAGTTTCCACTGAGTGATATGGGAAGTATTTATCTTTTATCACATTATGCCAGATCCCTTCTTTAAACAGTGCACGCCATAAAGAATTTGTAGCCAAGGCACAACTAAACAAAAAGAGGTTCCTAAAGCCCCAACCACCAAGGTGTTTTGGCTTGGCCAAAATCTCCTAGATGCAGAGATGTATCCTCTGTTTTTTCCCCCCCTCTCGCCCAAAGGAAATCAAACATAATCTTGTGAATCTTTGAGAGAACTGAAACTGGTACCACTGCCAAAGCCATCCAATACACGGACTATGTTTCTAGGACTGATTTAACTAAAATATATCGGCCACCCAATGCCAGCCAACGATTACACCATTGGTTAATCCGCTTTTCAAATTTAATTAAAAGCCACCTCCAATCAGAGAAAAGAATCTTGCCATGTTTTAAATGATATCCCAGATACCAAAAACCCACATATAGATCCACAAAATTAAAATCGAACAACCTTCTATAAACTTCCAGTGAGTCCTCATGGATCCCATTGTAATGGAAAGTTGATTTTTGAGGACTAATCCTTAATCCCGACACACAATAAAAAGATTCCAAAATAGACTTAATCACCTGCCATTCCTCCACAACAGCTTTAGAAATGATTAGTACATTGTCAACAAAAATAAGATGAAGTATTTTGATAATCATAGAGACTTTAACTCCATAAATATGCCTTCCACCTCGCCCTTTTTTAAAAGAAGACTAATACACTCCATTACAAGAGTAAAAAGCAGAGGCGAAAGTGGACAGCCTTGACGTAACCCACACTCACTTGTGAAAAAGGATGTGGCCTCCCCATAGATCAACACTGCAAAGGAGGAACTGACCATGCAACTCATAATCCATTGAATAGATTGTAAACTGAAACTTGTTTGAACTAGAATCAGACGCAGAAAATCCCAGTTTACACAATCATAAGCTTTCCTAAGGTCCAGTTTGAGAATCAAAGATTTTTGTTTCCTGGCCTTTATACTATGGATGCACTCTTGTGCTGTACCAATAGCATTCAAAATCTGTCATCCCTTTAAGAAACCAGGTTGGTTACAAGTTAACTCCCTCGAAAGCACTTGTTTGATCCTAATTGTTATAACTTTGGAAACCAACTTATAACAAAGGTTGCAAAGGGAAATAGGTCTAAAATTTTCAAATGATTGCGGATTATTCTCCTTTGGGATCAGCATCAGGAAATTTGTATTAAGAGAGCCTCTAACCTTCCCTCTAATCCTTGTATCTTCCACTAGATCCAATAGATCATCCCTCACCACATCAAAAAATTTAATATAGAATTCAACCGTCCAGCCATCTGGGCCTCGACTCTTATCAATTGAGAAGAGTTTTAAAATTTCCTAGATTTCCTATTTGGTTACTGGTTTGTCGATTTGGCCGAAGTTCTCAATTGTTACAAAGCAAGGATAAAGTTAGGCTAGTTCCAACTGTACCTCAGGTGAAATAAAAAGGTCCTTTGTAAATAACTTCTTAAAATATCTTTTTTCCTCCTCTTTTAGTTCATCTTGCCCTCTGTGTAACTGTCCCACTTCATCCCTGATTTCCCATATGTGTTTTTTATTCCTCTTCGCACTTGCCAACTTATGGAAGAATTTAGTGTTACGGTCACCAGTTTTAAGCCAAATAGCCTGACGTTTTTTCCTCCACTATTCTTCTTCAATCAGTAAGAGTTGATTTCATTCAGTTTCCAAAGTCTTTAATCTGTTTTCGCTAGTCCCCAATCTTGGTGAAGCAGCTATAACATCCCTGATCTCTCCCTCCAATGTCACAAGTCTCCTTTGTTGTACCACCCTTTTCAATTTTGTGCCCGGGACTTTATCCTGGCCTTTAAAGTTTTTAATTTCCACACAAACCTATACTGAACATCAGATTCTGCTAATAATACAGGATCATTCCAAATTTCCTTTACAATGGACACAAATTCATCCTCAATTAACCAGGTTGGATTGAGTTTGAATGGAAAAGCTAAACGAAAGGGTTGAGAATCAATTGCACCACCATCAACGCATGGTCGGATACAAAGGGAAGCTCCACCCAAGCCCGATGCCTACCCATCTCTCTGAGAAGATCTGATGATATAAGAATGCGGTCTAGCCTCTTTGTAATCAGATCCAACCCAGGCCTGCCATTTTTCTAGGTTGGTGTCGAAGCAACCAGAGCCAAATCAATCAAGTGATGAGCCAACATCGGATCTTTAAAATAATCTGCCAATTTATCCAGATGAGCAGACGCTCCCCAAACTTCATCCGTGCCAATAGTAAAGTTAAGATCACCTTCAAGAATCAAGTTTTTAGTATCAAGAAGCCTCCCCAAAGCCAGCCTATCCCAAAATCTCTTCCTCTCCGCACAAGGCCCATATACATTTAAGATACAAAATTCTTGTTTATTAATCAGTGAGGACCTTTTGAGAATAATCCCCTTCACAAAGGTAAGGAGCCATGGATAATTTTTCCAGGTTCCACGTAGCCAAAAGCCCACCCGAGTTCCCAACAGAATCGAATGCACAAATATACCATGTAGGAATGAAAGTAACCATAAAATAATGAGCCTTCCCCTCATCAACCAAAGTTTCTTGAAGCATAATTACATCAGGATTAACCTTCCTAAACACTCTACGCATGGAGGCTAATTTTAGGGTCCCCCCCACCCCACGTATGTTAATATTTAAGAGTATCATGTCTTGGCATGGGCAAGGGCCTTCATGCCTCTAAGCGGCCCAAAATCTGCAATAGTTAAAGAAACATCGACAGGAGGGTTTATCGAGAGGTTTGCTCGCTTCTGGGCACTTCTCGTCTTGATCGGAGAGGTCTCCAAACCCAGTCCTCTAGACTAGGAATAACTAGTAGAAGACCCCCCACCACGGAGTTCTAAAAGGTTTATCCCATCAGAAGTACCCGGTGAAATCAGTAAACAATTACCATGATGTATCGGGAGTGGTACAAATGTATCTACCTCTCGAATAAGAGGAATAAGAGATTCTAGAGTCTCCCCTAGTGTGCAATCACTAGGTTCTTCTTCTCGGTAGCCAAGGAGAAAAAAAGGCTCAACCCCCCCAAAGTTTCCCCAACCCGTGAACTCCCGTGAGGGTCACATGGAGCAGCAGCAAAGGCCCCCACCTCCGAAGAATACACAAGATTACGAACACAAACAATAGGATCCATCTGATAGTTTAGGACTCTAACCAAGTCAGGGAAAGTGGTGGCACCCATTGAGTCCAAACTAGGAGCGTCAAAAGTCAAAAACTCCCTCCCAAAAGGAGACTGTTCCTGTGGTGCCCCCAGGACCCTCAAGGCATTTTGTGAGGGGGCTACTATGGAAAAAACAGGTTCAGAACCCGACAAACACGACTTATCCAAAGTGATATTTTCCAGGGTAGTAAGAGAATTGAAAAAACTAGGGCAGTGAGCTTTCAACTACCAGTCAACGTGTCACATCTAGTGCTAGGGAGAATACGAGGTTGTAGGACAGGGAGCTTCCCGAACATTCGAGTAGAACTCTGGCGAGTCATTCCTCTATGACTTCCTCAAGTGGGAGTTCTCCGACTCTGAATCTTCTTCCACACCTGCAAATCCCTGACACGTGCTCCTCAGGTGACCCGTCCGACGGCAGAGAGAACAACGAAAGGGTATGCCCAAATAGTCAAGATTCTGCACAATAAACTGATCCCTCCACTGTATTTCTAAAGATTCCAATAACCCATTGTGGATATCCACCTCCACCAGCACCCTAGCAAGCTTACAGTCTGGCACACATAACAATCTATCCTCCACAATAATAAATCTACCTAAAGCATTCCCAATAGCCATAAGCGCCTTTTTATTCCACAGATTTAAGGGTAGCCCAGGGAGAAAAACCCAAAAATGTTGACGCTGGAAATAATCATGCACAGGGTTAAAAGAGATCCTCCATCTCTTAATCATCAAACTACCAGTATCAAAGGACCACGTCCTACTAAGAATCCGCTCCACATCATCCGAGGAACGAAATCTAAAACCCATCCACCCACGAGGAAGAAAAAACACATCTGCATGTATCCAAGTACAAGATCCTAGTTCACCTTCACCCAAACATCTAATGGCGTAAAACAAAGAGACCAATAAGAGAACCTACCAACCAGATCTGTTAAGGCCAGTTTCTCCGCCTCCTCGAGCCCTATATCGTCACCTAATACAATTTTCCGTCGCTATATTAGGCAACCACGACCTCCTGGAATTTTGTCGTGGAGAAGTAAAACCACGTCTCTGCTAATGTACTCCTCCACCACCCTTGAATCTAGTCTCCCCCGACGAACCAGCCAACACTGGAGAAAAAGATCCAGACCGCTCACAACCAGGACGTTCTGGAGGAAGTTTACTCGAATGATGGGAAAATGATGCTCTAGTGGTAAAATTCGAGATAGTAAAGTTTTAGCGACCCGAAACAAAAGAAGTGTCAGCTTCATTGAAGAGCCCTGCCTGCTCACAGGCTGCCTCATCAACCGCACTCATCAGTGCATTGACAACAGCCTCCGTCGTATTGAGAGTTGGCTCCAAGAATAATGTGCCACCTAAATACCACTAAGGGTAGCAACATGGAAACGAACCAGGTTTCTACACTCTCCCCAAGATGCAATTAAGTAGGTATTAAAAACATAGGAAACAACATTCCCCGAAGTGACATTCCATTAAATCACCCACCGACCGCTAAAAAGCAAATGACAGACATTGATTCTCGCCTAAGGGGTGACAGTAGACAGAGTCTCACAAAAAATAGTTCCAACACCTCGTCCCAGTGGAAAAAACAAAATGGTACTAAACCGTTACTCCCAACGATAACAATAGACACACCAGGTGTAATTAAAGCCCCCAAATCTAATGAAGAGATAAAAAAGAATAATTTACACCAATGTTCCTTCGTAAAGTGTAAATCCCCCCCCGAGACCAACTAGTAGTTCCTCCCCACCATACTTCTTTCTTTATATGTATTATGTGTGGGGTTCTTAAAATTAATAAAGATAGAGAGCACGATTGGAATGCTTACAAAAAGTGGTAGCCTAAGCTGTACATTATCCTATTTGCTTATGGCATTCTTTATTTTCTTAACTAATCACCTTCTCTCTCTTGTGTGACAATAAAGATTACTCAATCTAATTTTTTTCATTTGATTCAAGCCTACAAAAAAGTAAGTTGAGGAAATTAAATAAGAAACAACTATGAGTATGTTCTAAGTTGAGGAAATTAAATAAGAAACAACTATGAGTATGTTCTTATTTTCTAGGATATTGAATTTGTTTTTAGTGTATATATTACTTTTTATGCATGTCAATTACATTGAAATGGGCAATATCTTAGTTTCCCTACTAATAAAATTGTGCACTTTGTGTACATGAAACTGAAAATTGGATATGATACTTAGTTATAAACTTTTATAGGTTTTTATAGTTAATATAAACTTTTTTACAAGGAAAGTTTTATTGGGAAATCCAAGGGATGTTTCCTACATTTATTAATGGCATCTCGAGTTTACTCATTGATGTAGGCTAGTGCATTTCATATAAGGTGATTCAAACAAGACACTTATTAACACAGAACTAGCCAAATGCCCAACAATATTGATGACAATATCTAATTAAACTAACTTCTTAAACCCACACATTATTACATTATATACAAAATCAAAACAATAAACTAAATCATTGTGATAATGAAAGAGTAGAGTAAATTTTCTCATTAATCATAAAACCATTAATTCATTATTTTATAGGCATCACTTCACTAAACTAAACAAATTCTTTTTTAATAATTTTTTATGGTTAATAACAATCAAATTATGAATGACCCACCCCTTTAGAAGATTTCATCCACTTTCCTTGAGTAGGTAATGTCTAGGATTTTGACAAGAATGATAGGTATTATAACATTCAATTTTATTGACCTTTGGTTTTGTGTTTAGTATGGAAAAATTAAACAAGTTATTTTTTGATAGACTCATGGTTAGTAGCACATCACATCCTTTACTAAAGTTTCCAAATAATGAATGACTCACCTCATCCGCTTTTCTTAGTAGTTAGTGTACTAGGATTCTTAAAATAACTAACCTTTCATCTCGAAATGATAGGTATTAGTTAAAATTTAACTTTATATATTTTTGAATTCTCGTAGGTCGATATGAAAAATTAAATACTATTTTTGAATTCTCTCATGCCAAAATGGAAAAATTAAATATTTAAAATCGTTATTTAAAATCAATAATGTAGTTTGTTGTTAACATGTTTGAGTGAAATATGATAATAAATTATTTATATCTTATTTAAATCATTTAAAAAATACATTAATATTTTAAAGTCTAAATATTAATAATAGCATTTGTTCATATGCAAGTTTGTATTTTTATGAAATGCACATAAGTAAATGAAAAGTGATGAAAACAAGTATTTATTAATAGTTTTTTTAAGTGACTTCACCTTTCCATATTAGGGAATTCATATGGACATGTCTATTCACACTAATCTTAAATTCACACTTAATGAAAAATAACTTACTAGTTTATAGGTAATTAAACAATATGCATAAACAATTGGATATCAACAACCATTTAGGTATATTTAGCTATACTTGGAGTACAATTTAGTTGGCATACAATATTGTTTATGAGGATTTCTTATTTTGGTTGGTTTTATTGATTTAGACTAGGCTAACAACTTTGATGATTGGAAGTCCACTATAGGTTATGTTTTCAACCTTGGTTTAGGAACTATTACCTGATCATGCAATAAACAAAATTCCCTTTCTCTTTTTTTAGTTGAAGCAAAGTATCATGTAATAATTCTCGTAGCTCAAAAAGCACTTTGGCTTAGGTAGATCCTTTCAGAGTATGGTTTCTAGTAGAAAAAATTGTGTAATGTCCCCTCCCAATTGATCATGATGAAGGATGACTTAATAGCCTATACGACTCCCATAGGCTATAGTCAGCAAGAACAAGGGAGTCAAGGATGTTTATTTCTTGTCACTAGGTTAAAAGAATGACAAATCCTAAAGTGACATTAAATAAAAATAAATATTTATATTTAAATGAAATTGGAGGGAAAATAAAGTGAGGGTTTGATTTGGTAAAAAAAGGGGAAAGATCTAGGAGAACCAAAGGAAGGATAAATAGAGGGGTAACCCTTCTCTTTGGCATTATGATTTGATATCATGTTGATGTGCTCTTTCAGCCAAGTTTTTGTTAAAGTTTGGCAAAACCCTTCCATTTTAGTTTAGTTTCGATGTTGCAATATCCACCCTATCTAGACAAGGAGGAGGATCCATCTGGGATCATCACTTGAGTTTATTTTGGAGTTTGGATTCATCCTGGAGAGAGTTTTGGAGGTTTATCAACTTACGCAGGGCATTTGCAGCATTTTTCGAAGGAGGTCAATCGTACAGTCTCTTGGTGTCAGGAGGTTTTCAGTAAAACAATGAAAGGAGTCACCCCTGTGGGTTGAGCACATGGTGACCCGCAAGGCCCTGTGTGTTTTCCATCCTCCTCCCACGAGGCCCTTTGTAGTTTGAGATTGCACACCAGAATTGGGTGTGGGTGACCATATTGTTGCAGTGAGTATTCAAAAGCAGTTTGAGACAACATCAACGAGGTTTAGTATACATCATAGCTTGAGGAGGTTTTGGCATCATCACCAGGTTTCTTGATTTGTTCTTTGTTAGTAGATATTGTAGTTGCTTGCAACCAATAGATATGTTGTGTTTAGGAGGTTTTATGCAGTTGTTTGTAATGTTCCCAAGCCAATATGACAGGAACATCATGTCACACACCCACTACGGCATAATAAAATTTTCGCTCTTCTTCACGGGATAGAGTCCCCGAAATCCTATGGGGGCCTAGCGCAGGCTAGTTCTTCCCTTGTCCACCTCCATGTGATCGTTCGTTATGACCACAGACCAAACAAACTAGGCATCTGCAAACCCCGAAATGGGATAACGTACTCGACTCCACCTTTGTCTCGGTGTCATGTGACCTCCGGCTAGGACGTAAGTCTCAGCGCCTATCTCTTTCGAGTTTCGCGACTTCGCAATTCCCGTTGCAAGTGTTCCTTACCTTTTGAATTGCCGAACCCTGAAACGCAATATAGGTCAATGGGGTGTTGACTCCTTCCTTGTGACAAGAACAAACCACCTGTCACCTCCATGTGACCCCTATTATGGAATGTACCACTTGTCATCCACATGGCTCCTACATCTGGGATGTGCCACCTGTCCACCCGAGCCTTCGGCTTTCAGGACTCCAGAGAACAACAAATTGTCGTCCCCTTCCCTCTACAAACCCTGAATTCCGATACGCGGGTTCTTGTACGAGATCTAATGATCTTCGGTGATTTGGATCTAATGGTCCAGATTCTTTCGAAGTTTTCCCCGAACTCTGACCGCTCACCACGCGTCTCCTCCGATGGATGATCCAGATAACTTTCGGGACTCCTCCTTTCTACCACAGAGTGCGTCGTGGTTTCGGGTACCGAGATTTCGTGTCTTGAGGAAACGAGGGATATTGCCCTTTGATTTCCCGGGTGCCGAAACGCCGAAACCTATTCACTCTACACTGATTCAGGATTTCTCATACCGGGCTTTCGCGACTTGCGAAGACCAGGGGTCTTGCCCTTTGGTCTCCCAGGTGTCGAAACGCCGAAACCTATTCACTCTACACTGATTCGGGATTTCGCATACCGGGCTTTCGCGACTTACGAAGACCAGGGGTCTTGTCGTTTGGTATCCCAGGTGCCTAAACGCCGAAACCTATTCACTCTACAATGATTCAGGATTTCGCATACCGGGCTTTCGCGACTTGTGAAGACAAGGGGTCGAGGCATTAACGTCGAAGTTCCTTCCTCCAATCTAACGATCGTGACATACCTCAGATACTCCGAAAGGATCTCATCCGTGCATCTAGCAAACAAAAGGGTACTCTCTTTCAGCATTTGAAACTCGCTATCCTTCCTGAGCTTAACAAGCTTCGTCCTCCAAGGGACTCACAAGGATTAGGAAGGTTTACATGCGTACATGAAACTGTGTCCACAGTCGACGAACGCACAGTTCATGACTTGGGCTTATGCCACCATAGGACACAAGTATTTTACGGGTATAAAACCTATCCTAACCATATTCTTTCTTACTGGCCTAATTATACAATCAAGCATAAATAAGGGGGATACAGTATATCCATTAAGAAATATGCCCGATTCCTGCAACGTACACAGTATAGCTGATTCATACACCATTACAGATAAATTACACAAGGTAAGAAATCACTTATCTATTACAGGTTGCCGCCAACCAACTAAATGTGGGTGTTCATCCTTCCACCCAACCATAGGCTCAGAGGCATTCATTATTAGCACTATGACCACCCCCGTGCCAAACCATGATATCACCAGGGAATTCTCACAGTTCTCGAGGGTTTTCTCTCTTTTTCAGCTTATGTTCGGGTCCTGTTTTCTGCAACTCGAAGCTTTCTCACTCAGTTGTGGCCTCGACGAGGCTTCTCAGATGCTCCTCTGAATCAAGCTCGCGGCCTCCTGTTTTTGATTCACTGGAGAGCTTCCGCCCTTGTCTAGTGTCTCTCCTCTCCCCGTGTGTGTGTCCCTCTTACCTAGGAGGGTTTGCCGACCTATCCGGTTCCTTCTGTCAGAAGGAAGCTCAGGTCTGCAGGTCCCTGTGGTACTTCGGACTGACAACCCATGTTTCCATTCATGGGGGTGGTTGGTGATTCAACCACCGGTCCTTTCTTCATTGATTGATTTCCTTTCCTTCGGATTCGAAGGAGGTTTGTCATCCTTATCAAGGGAGATTTGGGGTTATTTGATATATGAACCCTCTTGTATAGTTCTCACAGTCTTCCTCTAGTGATATCATGGCCAGTACTTTCAAGGCTTCACCCCCACAGTCAGTTATTGGAAACTCAAACAATAATACATTTACATTTTCCTCATGCATTAGCATGGAAATTCCTATTTTATGATTAATTACAAATTGGGGGAAACAGGGTGTTACAATTCCCTCCCCCTTAAAGGAACATCGTCCTCGGTGTTCTTTCTCAAAAACACCTGTCATACCTTTCTCATTCAACCACTTCAGAAGTCTTGACCTTCATCCTCGGTCAGGTCCTCTTTCAGGATCTTAGTCTTCGTCATCTGCCTTCAATAATTCTTGGACAACAAGCACATTAATCACAATTTCGTGCGAAAACATCTTACTGTTGTTCAAAATTCAAAAGGAAAATTTCATAATCTTAGCATAATACTTATCTATGCAGTTTGTGGATTTGTATCCACATGGTAGTTTTTTTGTCCATGCTCATCGCTTTCCTTGACGTACCCATTGGGTGCATGATTCCAATTCAATAGTTCACAAGAGCTATCATGATTTCATCTTCCTTTCCAAGGTTTTTCCGCACGGGAAACTACCCACTGTGTGCATGATCCCAATAGTTTACCAGAATTATTAAGGTCTCCTCTTCCTTGCGGTCACTCACCCTCCAGGCCCAGGCTCAGGCATCCCCTTCACTGTTATACAGTCCCTCAAGCAATCCATCTTGCCCCTGCCAAGGTTTTCTCGCATAGGAAAATTTTTGAGACTCTATCGAGTCTTATAGTCGAGGCATCCCTCAGAATTGCCCTGTCGAGGCATCCCTCCGGCTTGTGTTACCTCAACATAATTTATTTTCAGGCGATCATGGTTTATTACGAGGTTTTCACGGCTCAGTATAGCCATGTTCATCATCTTCAACTTTGACTGCCCTCATCTGTTCTTTCTGGACATGTCTTTTCTTCTCACCTGTATCACAGGTATACAAAATTCATGAGACATCATTATAAATTCTAACTTTCAGAATTTTATTGCAAATCTGTGACCTACAGATTTTCCCAATCTCACAATTTGTTTTCATATTTGTTCCGCATAGGAACCAGATTCATAATTATGGGACTTTCCTTCCCATAACGGTTTGGCTCAGCAGGCAATTGGCCTTCCTTATGGGCTTACAATGCCATCATATCCAAGACCCATTTGCTTTATGCACTTTCAACTTCAATCAGCCAAACAACTCGTTAGCGTTTCCATTCATATACATTTTATTGCACCTTTACAACATCGTCACAATAATTTCAGAATTGTGCATCCTTAACAATTAAATTACTTTCTCAAAAAGGAAATACCATTCCTTTCAGTTTGG
>ML834631.1:38173-49534 GCA_009831015.1 Picea engelmannii | reverse complement strand
CTTTTGGAAGGAAGGTGAGCATGTCCTGAGATACCTAAGGGGCACATTTGAGTATGGCTTATGGTACAGATAGATGGATGAGGTGAAGTTGCATGGCTTCACGGATGCAGATTGGGCGGGCAACCCAACGGACAAAAAGAGCACATCAGGAGGGGTATTTAGTGTCAGATCTACAACTATTTCTTGCTACAGTAGGAAAAAGAGATCCGTGGCACTCAGTTCAGTGGAAGTGGAATACATGGCAGTGAGTCAAGATGCATGTGAGGCTATCTGGATGAGAAAGATCTTGGTTGGTTTGTTTGGTTCTCATTTAGATCTGACAATGATTCATTGTGATAACTAGAGTTGCATTAAACTCTCGATTAATCTCGTGTTTCATGATAGATCTAAGCATATAGATATCCAATATCATCATATCAAATATTGTGTGCAGCGGAATATCATGTTGCTTCAGTACATTCCTACGGAAGATCAGGATGCAGGCATTCTGACGAAGGTGCTCACCAGGAGCAAATTCGAATACTATAGAGACATGATTGGGGTGAAGGATAATCCCTTTCTTGTTGAGATTCAACAAGAAAATCCTAGTGAAAATTATGCACCTACACTAGGATGGAGCCTCAGGCTACTTTTAGGTGGAAGTTTATTTATAGATGATGTTCTATTTATAGATGTATGTCGACTATTATTATCCCTTAATAATAGTTGGACAATAAATAATTAGTCTATTCTCAATGATCACTTGGAAATAGTTAACTGAAGTGGAAAATCAGTTAGCTATAGGAAATTCAAGTTCAAAGGTTGACTGATGGGACATGCAAGTCGAATTAGTTGTAACTGAGTGATTCAAAGTTGTAACAGAGTTGGATGTGTAGTTATGTGAGTTGTAAAGTAGTTTAACTCAGTTAAGTGAGTTAAGCTCAGTTGTACTAGTTGTAAATGAACTTACACTAGTGAGATATCATTGAATTAATTATTAATTAATTCACAATCAGTGATCTCACATGCAACTGAAGATTTACCACTGTTAACTACATGCATGTCAGATCTAGTGGAGACCTAGTTGAGATAACGGGTGAAAGGGACAGGTTGACTATCAGTTGTGACTTTAGTGGGTGCACTCATGAAACCACACACACATTTGGATGTGCCCATGAGAAATGCACAACCTAGGCAAGAGGAATTCATTTATTGCATGGATTTCCATTAGCAGGGATTGTGCAGAGGAGGTAGGCTGTCTGGAAGCAGTAAATTGGCACATGAATTTGTCAATTTTTGTATGACAATGTGAGACGATTGTATATTGTACTGAGAGCTCTTGGATTAGAGTTTTGTATGATATTGTTTCGTGATCCATGATATATACATAATATAAGATAGAGGGGTTTTTATCTTTATTCTTTCCCAATAAAAACATCTATGTTATGCGCGATTGATATTTCTTCTTGATATTGCAATTGGCGATCATGTTTTAAATTCCGCAATAATATTTGTAGAAGCGATTTCGTATTTAACATTGGCATATAATTGTTAGATCAGGAGAATCCAGGAAATACATAATTTGTATTAAAATTTCTACAATTCAACCCACTGAAGCTGCTGCCATGCTCCATTATACAACAACTCTTCATCCAGATTTGTCTTTCCTCCTAATGGAAAGAAGACCTAAGTCCTTAAATAAAATGTTTAATGATGCTCAAGAGATTCAACACAATATCCAAGCATGTAAACAGATTTGAAATGAGGAGTTAGATGCTAAATAAATTGACAATGAATATGAACATAAAACAATTGATTTTTATATGAGCAGAGAGTTAAAAATATCATATGCTCTCTTGAAGTTTTTAATGCCAATGATTTTGCAAAGGACTATATTCCACTTGTTGAAAGAGGAGGTGCTGGTTTAAATCCTGATCCATTCCAGGATAACCAGATAACTGATTGTTTTATGTAGTCATTTGCAGACCATCAAGAAGATGAGGTTGCAAGTCAGCCTGTTGAGGAGCACGTTGATGTTCCAAATTTCTTCTTGTTAGATGATATTGCAGATGTTATTGATTTTCATATATATGATAAATATGAAGATGACTGTGATGTTGACTTCCCAGAACAACTGGCTGTATGTTCTTTATTAGAAAATGTTCCCTTTTAACAATGCAATGAGATCAATCAACCTACATATCACAGTTACAAAGAGCAAAGTATTGGACCAACTGAAGATAATTATCTACCTTTATGCTTTGTTGCATTTAAATTGTTGAAGGAAAATTCTAAGATCATTATTGAGGCAAATGAATGTGTGTTGATGCAAAATCACACTAAACCAATGGAACAAGTTGACAAGATATTGCCACACTCTTCTCATGTGTTTGATGACCCTATTACTTGTTATGTAGAACATATTATCAGTTCAAAAATAAAGCCATTGGTCGAAGATAAAGATGAAAATGAGTGTGTTCAACAATCCAAAGAAATTGAAAAGTGTGCCTATAGTGAAGAAAATGAAGAAGGTCTTGAATCAGGTGAAAAAACCTTTCCACTATGTTTTGCTTCTTTTAAATTGCTGAAGAAAAATGTTCATAATGTCTCAAGTCAGAAATCCTCCAGGCATGAGGGTAAATATGAAGAGAGAAGTGGTCTTGAATCGGGTAAAGATTATCTTCCATTATGATTTTATTCCTTTGAATGGTTAAAAGAAAATCATGATATAGCAGAGGAAACAGGGAGGTCTGATTGCATTCACAGTGGTACTGTTTTACATGAGAAGATTGGCATCATTGAGGAATACCAACAACATTCACATGCCTTAAACGATCATGTAGTTGATTACTTGAAAGGGTATTCCAATTCAGAGTTGCAACTTGCTTAACCACCATATTGAAAAAGAAGAAGCTCATCAAGAAATTGTTGTTAAAGTTCATTTTCCTTCTCTTGAAACTAATGTAGATGTTCAACAATATTTCCAGCAAGACAAAGTGTTTCAAAGTTGTCTTTATTCCCTTGAAAATGACGTAGTGGTCCAATTTCTAAGCGGCCTAGATATGGACGAGGATTTTGAAACTGCATCCGAGGAGACTCTAAGCAACAAAAACACACTTGTGAAAGAAGCTTGTTTTTCTGTCTTAGTTCATGAAAAGGAAACATTCTTTCTTGTGTTTCATGATCCCATGGCACATTATATGGAAATTTTTTACAATTAAGATCTACAGAGGATAGTGGGTTGCAAACTTAAGGATAAAGGGAGTGACAAATTGGTGTCTATATTAAATATGGGTCACTTTACACTAGACAATGTTCTCTAGTCATGGTTGTCTTATGTTTCAAGAAACTATTACTTCTAGACTTCTCAACAAACTTGTCAGTTTCTCGATGGCAATGAACAAGTTAAATCGCATGAAAACAAGAATCCAGTGGAAAAGGTGAAACATGATAGTTTTTTTGTGCATGTTTTGGAAGACCCATTCACAATTTTGTTGGAGGCAGTAAACAATCCAAATATTTTTGATTTTTTGAGATTTGGATTATGGATGAATTTTTAAGGGAATTATCAGCAAAAAAGCTTTGTAACAAGCAAGTGCAAAGAAAAAAAACAATGGATAAATTTCTCTCATGGCTGCATTGGCATTATGATTTTGCTTGATTGGCAGTTCGTTTCAGCAGTTAGGGTAGGTAGGAGTATGCGAATAAGCTTGTTGGTCGAGCATTTTTTGGATTTCCAGTAGTATGTATAGTTAGATTCCAACGATATTTTTTTTCAACATCCAATTGAGAGTAGCATGCAAATTTTGATATTAAATTGACACTCAATCTCCAAGACATAACATGGTACACGCACTTGCTTCGAAAGAAACCAAACGAAGAAGGCACCGGGTCTACAATTCTTTTCTACCTCACAGGGAGGATAGCATCCCCAGTTGGAGCCTATGTTATCACCATAACAATTATATATGAAATACGAGTTTCAGATCTAGCGGGGGGCTAAAGCGATGTAGATACATGGCATGATTTGGAGGACCAAGTCACATATGATGGCATGTGGAAAAATATAGCGAGGGTGAAAAAGAAATAACTCGACAGACCGTAGATTTTGAAGCGGCCAAGATCAATGGATGAAACCCATATCGGGCGGAAAAATAGCACGAAGTTTAATTATGTGAAGGCGGGTCGAGGAAAACTACCGTGGTTTCATTCATGGATGCATGGCACCCTCAAAGGCACATCGAGGTGAAAAGCAGTCTGCCTAAAACCATTTTCCCCAAATCCCATATGTCGAAAGTTGCTAAAGCTCGACGGAGTGTCCAGATCAACGACCAAGACGCATATCATAGATTGAAGTGGCACGAAGGATAAATTTTTGAAGACGGGCTGGGAAATACCACAGTTTTCAAAACTTGGACACGTGGTGCCCCCCTAAAGTATATCGGGGGGAAAAATGGGTGAGCGTGAAACCACCCTACCACGCCCAAGTGTCACGTGTTCTAATGTCATTCGAATACGTCAAATCAAAAATTCGTGTGGGGGAAGGTGACGGCCGGTCAAATCACCTCATGCCACTCATTCAGGTACTTTACTTCCATGCAATTCTAGGTGAATGCTGCTATGTAACTAAATCAAAGGCTCATCATTCATAATAGATCGACAAAACGTGATGAACCAACGTACCTGCAAGTAATCTTGTCAAAAATTCATGATTAGAACTCAATGACTATCGATCTTCAAAATATGGATGGCGTTATTCTACTTCAGACAATCAACGTTTCATTCGTAAGTAGAGTAAGCTCAAACTGGATCAACTTCCTAATTTCTGTAAAGTTAAGGAAGATAAAAGTTGTATTTTCTGCAAAACCGGGAGACATGGACAAAGCCAATCAAACAATATCAAGTGAACCAGGATTTTCAACTAACATGGCAAATTCATCAATGAGTAAGAAAGAGAATTCGATTGCACAGATATTAGCAACCAAATTCCATACTGAACCTGCGATAGAACCAGAATCAGAGGTCAGACTAAATCCTATCATGAGGAATTTAATCATCAATGGACACCTGGATGGGTGCTACAAACGAGCAATAAAGAGGAAGCAGAGCATGCGACAAAAGACAAGAGTCAGAGCTGAGGCAGTCAAAAGCATTGGGGAAAATCAACCAGTCTAGTTGAACACTCTAAAAGAAGAAATCGCCAAGTTGGAATGAGTTCTCAGGTTGAATTGAGTATGTTTCCAAAAATTTTGGACATACAACATTCAATAAAAAATGCCTTAGATATGTCAGACATGTTTATAACGCTCCCTGTAAAGTAGGATAATAATTGTTATGTGTTACTCTTTTGTGTAACCGATCTCTATCTTTATACTGTGGGGAAGTTGAGTCATTTTGAATCCTGCATGTAGATTTTATATATATATCGTCCCAAGGATAAATAAATCATGGAGAAAAGAGGAGCTTGCCCTCTGAGTAGGAAGACTTTGTAAAATTCTGGAGCTAAAACGAATTTACAAATGCAGAAGCGAATTTTGAACTGTTTATGAAAAGATTATAATTGGTTGTGATATGAGTTCTATCTTCTTTCATAGTGTGTAATTCCTGTGATATTTTATTTCACTTACACTTCCATCTGTTTAAATTGGAGAGTCAAAGGCCGAGAATTCATCTCATGATGCTCTTGGCTTAGCAATTTAGACTGTGTATACTTCTTCTTAACTAATTCAGAATTCATTTTAATATGCTCTGATGCAGTTATGCGTTTCTCTTTTCCTCTGTTGCCATGCAAATTTCAATTTAAACTCAGACTCATTGCCTCATTTAGCCTTTTTCCTCTTGATAGTTCCAACGATTTGTCAATGCATTGTTCATTTCTGACTCCATAGCCCAAATGTGGTGTAGACCTCTAGCCCTCAGGACGAGATCCGCTCAAGATTGTTCTAAATATGCCCTCCTGAGTCTGATTGACTCTTTGATTTCCTCTGGGGGAAACACACACACACAACAGTGTTTTCCATAGGTCCTTATGAGTATGCCCCATGTGATCAGCCACAAAGCACCACTCAATCCTTCCGATCTCAGTAAGATTGCGCCCTTTGCGGAACTAGGACTTCAAGTTTCGCGATTCCATGATCCCTGTTGTCAAGAGTTCCTGTCTCTACAACCTCCGAAACCCGAAATGCTGAATTCTGATGCGTTCAGCAAAGGTTGGCTTCCCAATGGACTTTTCACTTCAATGGGGTTTTGGACTTCGCGACTTCGCGAATCCAGATGAAAGGCTCCCAACCCTTCGACCTCCAAAACCCTGAAATGGTTAATAAGGTTTGACTCTGCCTCCCAGCTCACGATACCCGAATATGTGATATGACCCAGATCTCTGCCACCTATCCTCCAAAATGGACGGTCCCGATGTCGAATTCTTGAGATACGAGGATCTCGTGACACACATCCTCCAAGATGGACGACTCTGATGTCCTTGGGACTTTGTGAGTCAAGACTTCCTCCCTCCCGACTCTTACCTCTCAGACTCTCGATATTTGAAATCCTGATGGGTCCTCAGATTACCGCCACGCGTCCTCTTCAACGATGGACGGTCTTGATCCTTTTGGGATTTCGTGGTTCCTCTCCTCTGCGCATACGAGATTAAATATGGTGCAGCTCCTCCCAGATCTGACTGCCCATATCTTTGTCTTCCACTGCGCTCTCCTGCGCCGCCTGAACGTGAAACTTCAACGGTCCAGATCTTCCTCTCTAGCTCTGAATCAACGACATCTATAGCTCCCTCCTGAGATTTCACTTCTTCCTCCTCCTTGGAAAATTTCCAAAGTGTCAAAGGTCTTGGCCTTTGTTTCTCTGTGACCTTGTATCCTTGGTCTCGCCTATGTTCTTGAAGGCGCTTTCCCTCCTGATCTTCACAACTCTGAACCCTCCAAAGGGTTTCCTTTCAACCTCTGCGATACTTGCAGGAATCTGTGCATGAAATCACTCTCCCTCCTGAGCTTTGTTCTCTTTGAATCCTCGAAGGATCCCTGCATGCACGAAGGTGCTATCCGTCTTGAGCTTCTTTGTTGCTCAGACCTCTAAAGTCTCTGTCCCTTTCTCTCCTTGAAAGGATGGAAATTCCCTCTAGCAACTTCCTGCTCAAGCACTCCTTGCTGAGCCTGTAGGGTGTTCAACAACCCTATGAAGGTCTTCTTCCTTGGACACTTCTCTTCTGTTTGAACTCAAAAGAGTTCTTTTGTGCACTAATGCACTCACTTAATGCCATCCTGGTAGATCTCTATGGAATGTTCAATAGTTCTGTCTTCTTCCTGAACTCAAGATAAAGTTCTCCTGTGCACTCTATGCATATGCTCAATGCCCTCCTGGCAGAGCTTACAGAACCCCTCAGTGATTCTGTCTTCTACTGTGTCCTCCTCTACACAATATTACCTCCAAGGTGTTCAGAAACCTTGAGGTTTCCCCCTTGAGCCAATGACTTCGGCTGGTGTGCCCTCCTGGCACATCTTTATCTGAATCCGCAGAATTTAGAAGTGCATCTATGCACTGGCTTTCAGAACCCACAGTGTTCTTTCACACCCTCTTGGCATGAAGCCTCAAAGATCCCCAAACCTGAAATAAAAAAACCCACAGATAGCAGAATCTATCTGTCCCTGCAAATGCCTACTAACAGACATTCACAACATATAAAGAACACATGAATACATTCATAAACACATAAAGCCACACATAAACTCATGCAGTAAATCTTCTCTTTATATTAATATGAGATGCCTCCTTTACAAGGTGTTCTTGAGCTCAGACTTTGACAGAGTCTCGGCTCTTTCTCTCCTCTCTAAAAACTAACTACTAGATACAAAGAAGGTCCTTTTTACAAAGAGGGGCTCCTCGAGATCTTCCCTCCAAGCTACCTACTCAATTCAATTACATTGAATTTGATTGAATGGGCTGTCTAGTCCGAATCAGAGCTAGATCCAACCTTACAACCATTAAAGGCTACTTCTACCTAATGCCTGCTCAAAGGCATGGATTTGGCTCTACCAACCTTACATACATTTAATACAATTTCAAATTCAAAATGTGAGACGAAAGGGTTGTGCCTCTCCTCCTTCATTGAATGCGCTGAGTGGGCTGGCTGGCTGGCGCATGACTGGCTGGAGTGATGCTCCTGCATCATACTCCTCTGCTGTGAAAAATTCATGAGCTCCTGCTCATGAGCTCCCCAGCGCTGCTGTTGAAATCCACCTGGATCCCAAACAGTCCTCTGGAGCTGTATCTCTACTCCATCACTCTGCTGCTGCTGCTGCTTCCCTTGTAGTCTCTCTGTTGTTCAGCTTTCCTCTGATGATCTCCTCTGCTGATTTCAACATCATCTTCCTGAGTTGTTCTATCTCCTTGTCCAGATGCTCCAGTGGCTGGCTCTGTCCATGCAGTCTCATCGACTGCATTTCTTCTCTGCAAATGGGCAGATTATCATGATTCCCCATGCCATCTTCTCCACCTCTTGTGGTCTTAACTTTCCACTCTGTGGCAGATTCCAATTCTGCAATCTCATTACTGAGCTGCTGCTCAACTTCTCCCTGTGACAATGCTTCTTCTTCCGTTTCTCCTGCTGGTGTATCTTCAGCTCTCTCCAGCTGCTCCTTAGATTGGAATTCACCTTCATCTGCTTCCAACCAGATCTGTTGGATGTGCATGCCTTGCACCTTTACCCTTCTCTCCAAGGCTTCAAACTCTTGATACAACTCAACAAAATCTATGTTGTCTGCTTCCTCTTCTTTTTCTTCTGCTGCAAGCTTCAGTGCTGCAGTCATTTCAGCTTCCTGGCTGAAAGATTTGAGCCATTCCTCAGAATGCTCATTTCCTTCTTCTGCTTGGGCAACTTTTGATACCTGCTCCAATTCTTCTTCCATGACAGTCTCTGCTAGCTGTCTTTCTTCTATTGCTGCTTCAACAACAGAGAGTTTTGCCTCCTCTGGGCGATGTGGCAGGAATACCCCAATTCTCCCAATCATCAGAATATTCCTCTGATCCTCCTTCTATGTCAGCTATCCTTGTTGATATGAACTCAGCTCCGAGCTCATCTTCTCTCCCTTTCCCTCCTGGTAGTATGGGTTTTCTTCTTTGTTACTCTCTTGGCAGTCTATGAGGTCCTCAGATATCATCTCATTGTCCTCCTGGAAATATGAATTTCCCGTCCTGCCCTCTTGGCAGTCTATGAGATCCCATAGTGATCTCATCTCATTTCCCTCCTGGAAATGAAAAATTCCCTCACCGTCCTCTTGACAGTTTATGAGATCCCCCAACGACCTTATTTCATTACCCTCTTGGCAATTGGAAATTTCTGTTCTACCCTCCTGGAAATTTATCAGATCATCCAGTGATCTCAGTTCATCCTCATCACTGATATTTCTCCCAGCCTCTAATTCACATATCTGAACCATTTCCATCTGTTCATCCCTGAGACTTTTAGCATGCCTCAACCATCCTCTCATCAACCTCTGCTGTCTTCTGGCCACCAATTCCCTGACTGGCCATTTTACCTTTGTCTTCACGGGCCATTCATACACCCAATGTAATCTTGCATCCTACTACATCTGAAATGCAAGTTCCTCCATCCTCGCTATGATCTCAGCGAGTTCTTTATCCATCTCATCTTTGCTTGGCTGGTGGTGGTTCTTCTTGTTAATATTATGGTAGCTGCGGGAGGTATTTACCTCCACATGTGAACCTGATGAGAATAGAAGACTCCAGAAAGCAAGAGAAAACCCTAATGAGTTGGCTAATAACCTTAGAATTCTTGTTAGCTCAAGAAGATAATTTATATTAAGTTATTAGCCTCCAAGAGAAGAAGTCAGCCATAAATAATAATAATATACTGAACAGACACATATCCAGAAGGAGAAGTTGGCCCCAACAAATCTGGCTTTACTAGTATAAATACAGGGTGTCGGTTCTCATTTGAAAGCATCTCAGAATTGCAGACAACAAGTGGTGCGTACTGCAGTTCCCAGTTTGGTGCGCACGTGTGGAGGAGAGCTGCAGGTGTAGCTGCTGCAGCTAGTAGTTTCGGTATTGGATTGGACTATCTCTTGGCTAGGGTTTGGACTATCTGATCAGCTATTTTTGGTGTGCTATCCTTGGAGGAAGATGCGCTACACCTTGTTTGGCTATCGAGCCTAGGGTTTGCTTCCAGAGTAATTCTCAGTCAAGGTTAAGGTGCTTGGAGGGTGGCTTCGGCCTATGGTTGGGTGACGAGGGTATCGTTAATGGTAAAATGAGCACACCATATTCTATATTCTAACAAGTTATGGGCCCACACCTCCTTCATTCAGTCTAAACACTAGAAGGAAACATAGCCGCTAGGATATTGATCTCGCTGAGGAACTGCTACTAGGGTTAATAATAGAAGCAACTTCCAAGACATTGCCACTAGGGTTACTAGCAGGAGCAGTTGTAGAAACCCTAATCCTCTTGTTGAGGCACCTTAAGTGAATGGATTGACCTAATATTTAGACAGATCAGTGTGCCCTATCCTAGCGCATCTCCTGGCACTCTGAGAAGGCCAAGATGTGAAGTTTGGATTTCTGGTCAAATCTAGGGTTTGACCAAGTCAAGCAGCCATGCCGAACTCTATGAAGTCTGAGAACAAGTTAGATGGAGCCTCTAACTTCAAAGCATGGAAGACAAGGATTGAACTCATCCTTGTCAAGAATAAAGTACTGGATATCGTGAAAGGAAAGATCGTGAAGCCAGAGTTTGAAGAAGGAGAAGAGAAGGAACCACAGAACGTTGCAACTATGGAGAAGCTCAAAGATGTTGACATCAATGCCATGAGTATCATAGTGGATTCTATAAAANACCACTTGATACCCTACATCTCCCATCTTGACTCATCAAAGAAGATGTACGATGCCCTAACAAATCTCTTCTCAGTCAGAAACATTGGACAAGTTATGAGTCTGAAGAATGAGCTCCGTGACATGAAGATGAATGACGATGACAACATAACATCATACTTTGTAAGGATCTCCCAGTTAAGAGATCAACTACAAGCTATTGAAGAGATCACTTCAGAGAAGGAATTGGTAAACATAGTACTCAATGGTCTTCCCAAGACATGGGATGCATTTGCCTCAAGCATGAACACAAGGAAGGAGTACCTGACATTTGAAGAACTTTGGACTTGTTGTGCTCAAGAAGAATCAAGGATGAATGCAAAAGAGAAGCCTCAAAAGAAGTACGATGATAAAGCCTTCACAACAAGATTCAAGAACTTCATGAACAAAAGGAAGTTTGGTTCAAGGAGGAAGCCAAATCAAGAGAAAGACATTTCAAAAGTACAATGCTTCAACTGTCAAAAGTACGGTCACTACAAGA
>ML834630.1:33577-54088 GCA_009831015.1 Picea engelmannii | reverse complement strand
AGGAGGCCAAACCTCGTAGAGAGGTGAAAGGGGGAACCATAGCCACCCTTTCAGGAATACCCAGGTACAACACTCTCAGGCTCAAGGGCCTTGTACAAGGGCAACGCATGACAACTTTAGTTGATGGTGGGGCCACCCACAACGTCATAGATGCATCCTTGGTAGCTAGGAGGGGGTTACGCATAAAGGAGTTTGATGGATATTTATACAGATTGGAAAGCTCATTTGTTGGTGGAATACTCCAAAAACAAATTTTCTTGTGAGGTGATGGACGGGCAAGTGATTGATGATAGATACCGGGTTCTTGATGATGTCATTTTCTAGAAGAATCGGATCTACTTGGTTCCATAATCCACGTTGAAATGGAAGATTCTGAAGGTGTGTCATGATTCACCAACAGCAGGGCATCAGGGATACTTCAAAACTTATAGGCAGATCAGGGAGAGATTCTCATGGAAGGGTCTCAAGGATGACGTGCTGAAACACATACGGGAGTGCACGACTTGTCAGCAGAACAAGTCCGAGCAGACACATCTCGCAGGGCTACTACAACCTCTACCCATTCCAGAGCAGAAATGGGAGAGCATTTCCATGGATTTCATTACAGGCCTCCCCAGAGTGCAGGGAAGGGACTGTATATTTGTGGTGGTCGACAGACTGACCAAGTTCGCACATTTCTTCGTCATACCCACAGACTGCAAGGCCATACAAGTAGCAAAGTTGTTTTTCAGGGAGGTATTCCGGTTGCACGGGTTACCCAGGCAGATAGTCAGTGATAGGGATGGGCGCTTCATCAACGCATTGTGGCAGGAGCTTTTCAGATTGACAGGCACAGAGCTAGCCACGAGTACTAGCTACCACCCACAGACAGATGGGCAGACAGAGATCGTCAACAAATGGGTGGAAGGGTATCTGAGGAACTATGTTGGGGGACAACAACGCACTTGGGTGGGATGGTTACATATGGGTGAGTATTGCTACAACACAACTTACCATATGTCTATCAGGATGTCAACATTCAGGGCATTGTATGGATATGATGCACCCTCCTTTATAGATACTATGTTTGGGGACAACAGGGTCCCGGGGGCCAAGGATTGGGTGGAGGAGAGTCAAAGGATCCTTCGATCAGCAAAGGAGAACTTGCAGTCAGCTCAGAATCAACAAAAGATATATGCAGATCGACACAGAGTTGAGCGCAATTTTGAGGTAGGAGATTTGGTTTTCCTGCGACTACAGACATACCGACAATCTTCCTTGAAGAGGAGCGGAGCAGAGAAACTGAAGCCGAAGTTCTATGGGCCACACAAAGTCATCAGGAGGATAGGCGAGGTGGCATATGAGCTAGAGCTACCCGAAGGTAGCAAGATTCATAACGTCTTTCATGTCTCTTGCCTTAAAAAGGCGGTGGGACAGCAGGTCAACATTTCACAGGAGTTGCCACCCTTGGATGAGGAGGGTTAGTTGGAACTAGTGCCAGAGGAGGTACTAGAGTAGAGAGAGCGCAGATTGAGGAGCAGGATCATCAGAGAGTGCTTGGTTAGATGGAGGGGTCTTCTAGTGGAGGATGCCACATGGGAGGGAGAGCATATTCTGCAGCACCCAGGATTGATGTTGCTTGAGGACAAGAAATCTCGGGAAGGGAGGACTATGATGTCCCGTTCCCAAGAATAGGCCAGCAGGGAGTGACTTAGTAGTCTATATGTTCCCGTAGACTAGAGTTAGGCACAAACAGGGAACAAGATGGAGAAATAAGGAGGAATTAACGGCTAAACAATGAATTAAGCCAAAATACTTAGGAAAAGTCACTTAAGCCTAAGTCAACGAAGAATTAGAATGAAAAGGTGTTAAGGGGGGACTTAATTGACAAATAAATCACTTTAGGAGGAAAGGCGCCTAGCTTAAGTGAGGTCAATGAAGAATTAGATTGGGAAAGATACAAAGGGAGGAATTTGACCTAATTCCTCATTATGCATTGTTATGATTTGATGTTGAGAGTTCCCAGAGGAGAAGGAGAGCCGACCTTACTGTTTTGTGGATTTCTGGAGGAAACCACCACCCTTGATTAGTTTTGGTGTTGAGAGACACACCCTAACCCATCGGAGATACCATCCAGGTATTTCACCGTACGTTTCAGGAGTTTTCGTTGTGGAGGGAACAACTCAACCAAGGAGGGCGCAAGCTAGTTTGAGGGTTTGGAGAGCTGCAATAGACATGTGTCCCGATTGCAGTTTCGTTCCGACCCATGGGAGATCCAGCCAGGGCGCTTCCATTGAGCCATCTATCATCAGATTCCGACGGTGGAATCTTGCAGATCGATCCATCCAGCCATTCAAGGCGCAGTTATTCCGGACAGATATTTGGCGTTGCATGCAGAGTTTCAGGGCAGATTCGGACAAATCCTTCCGACCCATTTCATCATTTGACGAGACGATCGTTTTGAGCCATATAGCAGCAGATTCCGTCGGTGGAATCTTTTGGGGCGTATTCAGTGTTCCAAGAGGGGCGCAAACCCCCCAAGGGTCCAGATCCAGTGCTGTCGGGGTCAGATCCGAGATCCGACAGACATCCATTCCAGTCTAGAGGCTAGGGCGCTTCTTTTGGACCAGTTTCAGACACATTCTGACGGTGGATTCTTCAGGTCGAGTTTTCCATCTGGTAGCGGTTACCGTATTCCTCCGGAATCGCACATTTTTGCCGATCTATCCGTGCATGCATCAGATCTGCTATCTTCTTATGATCACGGGTATTTTTTTGTTATTCGATTGTATTCCAGTACAGATCTCGGAGATCTGACTGACGTTTAGATTCTATATTTCCAGTAGGCTATTGTATTTCCATGCTTGAACCGTTATTATTCATGATATTGAGCAGTTGACATTCTATACTTTTGCATGCGTCCTTATATGATTGTTAAACCTTAAATATGCAACATGCACATGAAATAACCAACATGCACCTGCAATAACCAACATGCAACCACAATAACCGAAGAATATCTCAAACACACGACTAAAACGCATCCAAAAACCCCCAGTGTATCAGATCTGTACGACAGAGCATTAGAACAGTAGTGAATATCTTGATCAGCTGGATCAGGGATATTTCATTTAGAAGAGAAATTTGACAAAACTAGCTCTTTTCCTACTCTAGATCTTATGCTTTAAAATGTAAACTTTTATATGCAAAAATAGATCCATCTTTTCTTATATATGCAAAATTTAAATTAGATATCTTCACGCTTTAAATCAGATTCAAATAACTTGCATATAAGATCTTTAAAGTAACCAAGAAATAATGATGAATTTTAAGAAAGAGAGAAAGGATCTTCAAAGCGTTGGAACTTTGGGGAAGATGGAGTCTTCTCGATGGATGAAAGAGGGTCTTTTGTCTTTCTTAAGAGCTTGAAGGAGAAGAGAGTGCAGAAAAACCTATCCTCTTGTTCATGTTGTGAGATCTTGCAAACTTAGATACTTCTTGCCAATAAGCTATTAGTAGAATAGTGTTCTTGCATAACAAATCTTAAGAAAGCATAAACATTAAGCGAAATGGATATGCAACATAAAATATCATATAGAATAAACAATAAAGCTACAAGGCAACCTAGCTCTTCTAGTCTTACCCTTCTTGGAGACAACTCCACTTGAAGGCTACAATCGAATAGTCAAACAAAAAGAACAAGACAAGTTACCTCACAAATTAGCACACCATTGACAAATGAGATCCACACATGAAGCTTGATCACCAAAAATGGCCTCCAAAGCCTTTTATTCCAAATAGAATGATAGTACAAATGATTTACAATAGCAATCCTTCACTAGCTCCAACTAGATTGCAAATGGGAGAGAGCTTTATTATATAGGAAAAGGGAAGTAAGTTTAGAGGAGGAGGGGCACACCACTTGGAGAAGAGGGTGCACCAAGTGTGAGAAGATAGCTTTCCAAGTGTTAGGAGATGGCTTCCACTTCTCCCACACTCCACATGTTTGCCAAGTGTTGAAAAGTGAAGAAATAGAGGGGTGCCACCTCTCAAGAAGTGGGCAGTGCACTCTAGAATGCGCCACCTCTCAAGAGGGGCACACCTCTC
Organism: Picea engelmannii; assembly: GCA_009831015.1. Classification (NCBI taxonomy): domain Eukaryota; kingdom Viridiplantae; phylum Streptophyta; class Pinopsida; order Pinales; family Pinaceae; genus Picea; species Picea engelmannii. The sequence continues at coordinate 50,002 of ML834630.1, read as the reverse complement.
CTTTGTGCACATGTTGAAATGCAAGGTGGCTTCCCTTTGACTTGAGTCTTCAAGCAATAGATGCTCTCATTTGCTTCCCTTTGGCTGCCACATAACCTTTTAGGCTTTATTTCACTCAAAACATGTTTAAACATGTTTCCAGCAACTTTGCTAAAATTTAACAATTTTGATTTTTTGTCTTTTTTGGGTTTTGTGAGTAAAATTTACCTTTTAGTGATTAAAATCACTAATTTCACTCACTAAAGTGAGTGCTCTAGGTTAACAAATGAGCACCCCCAAGACATATGAAGCCTCCTAGTACCACTTTTTGAATACAACTTCAAATTACAATTAAAAAATTCCGTTTTACGAGAAATTTTTTATTAATTGAAAAAATTAAAAAATCCTAAGGGGGACTTAACATATTTCCATAAAACTCTAGGAGAATATTTAGCATGGTAATATACGTTAGACACTAGGCTTAGATGACCATGCTAAGGCCTAACCATGAGTATATACTCCAACTTTGGAGGAACTGAGTGAAAAAACTCGGAAATTATAAATTGCTTGGACAACATAATATAATTAACAAGTAAAAAAAGCACTCTAGAGTAACATCTCATGTCTAAGTCTTAGGTGGCTAAACCTTTTGCAAAGTTCATCATGCAACATCTCTTATTACAATTCCTCGCAGGGTATGGAAATGTGGAAAAGTTGGTCAAATAGATCGGCTAAACTTCTGAACTCTGAATATTGAACATTTGATTGCTCAAACTTTGGCGGCTCAACTGCAAGTCCAACTAGTGCAACTCAGTGGACAACAGTTCCAATTCTCAAATCAATTCTCAATAATAGTGGAATTAGGTCTCTTTTCCCTCTTTATACTCATCTCTCATCTAATTCCACGTTCACTTTAATTAATTAAGTGATTTTTCTCCTTTTTACTATCTAATGTCACTTTCACTTTAGACTTTTTGGTTAATTAACATCAAATAAAGGACTTATTCCCTTTTCTCCTCTTGACTATAGTCTACGGAAACATATAGACTACTATGTCGCTCTCTGCTGGAGCCATCATTGGGAAAGGGACATTACAGTCCTCCCTTCCCGAGATTGCTTGTTCTCAAGCAACATCAAGCTGGGGTGCTCTAGAATCTGAGCTCCTTCCCATGTGGCGTCCTCGACTCGTAGTCCCCTCCATCTTACTAAGCACTCCCTGATGACCCGACTCCTCAATCTTCGCTCCCTGTGCTCCATGACCTCCTCTGGCACCATTTCCAACTGACCCTCATCTAATGGTGGCAAATCGTCAGAAGTGGTAATATGTTGTCCCAATGCCTTTTTGAGGCAAGAAACATGGAACACATTATGGATTTTGCTTTCTTCTGGTATCTCTAACTCGTGAGCCACTTCTCCCATCCTCCTGGTGATCCTGTATCGTCCATAAATCAGGGTTTGCGCTTTTCTGCTCCGCTTCTCTTCAAGTAAGACTGTTTGTACAGCTGCAACCTCAAGAATACTAAGTCCCCCACCTCAAAACTGCGCTCTACCCGATGTTTGTCTGCATACAATTTTTGTTGGTTTTGTGCTGTTTGTAAATTCTCTTTCAAGATTTTGAGGATCTCGTGACTATGCTTTGTCTAATCCTTGGCTCTGTGGACCCTGCTATCCCCAAATATCGTCTGTATGAACGATGGTGCAGCGTACCCATACAAGGCCCTAAATGGTGTCATCCCGATGGACATATGATATGTTGTGTTGTAATAATGTTTTTCCATGTGGAGCCACTCCAACCATGTTCTCTATTGTCCCCCTACATAGTTCCTCAAGTACCCCTCCACCCATTTGTTTACTATCTCTGTTTGTCTGTATGTCTGTGGGTGGTAACTAGTGCTTCTGGTCAACCTTGTGCCCACCAACCGAAACAACTCCTACTAGAATGCACTGATGATGCGTCCATCTCTGTCACTCACTATCTTCTTTGGCAAGCCATGAAGTTTGAAAATCTCTCTGAAAAATAGCTCTCTAACTTGGCTCGCTTTGTACTTTGTGGGAATTACGAAGAAATGTGCAAACTTGGTCAGTCTATCGACCACAACAAATATACAATCTCTACGCTGCACCTTAGGTAGCCCTTTGATGAAGTCCATGGAAATGCTCTCCCATTTCTGCTCCGGAATGGGTAGAGGCTGAAGTAATCCTCCAATGTGTGTCTGCTCCGACTTGTTCTGCTGACAAGTCACACACTCTTGGACGTGTTTCGACACATCGTCCTTGAGACCCTTCCATGAGAATCTCTCCCTAACCTGTCTGTATGTTTTGAAATATCCCTGGTGGCCTGCTAATGGTGAATCGTGAACTGTTACCATAATATTTCTCTTGAGTTCAGATTCTTGAACTAAGTAGATTTAGTCCTTATAGAAGATGACCTCATTATTACTCTGCACCTCTCATCCTCAAATTTCCCATCCAACACCTCACAGGCGAATTTATTTTTTGAGTATTCCACTAATAAATGAGCCTTTCAGTCTGTAGATATATCCATCACTGAGCAACTCGATGGTCTCCTTGATAAGGCATCTGCTATGACATTTTTCTTGCCTTTTAGATATTCAATGTCAAAGTCTAAGGCTTGGACCTTCGTGACCCATTTATGTTGTCTTTCATTAAGGCCTTTTTGTTCTAGGAAATACTTTAAGCTGTTATGATCGATTTTTACCACAAATCTGCTACCCACTAAATACTATCTGAATTTGGTTAAGGCATGCATGATAGCTAACATTTCCTTGTCGTAGATGGAATATAGCCTTTCTGGCTCCCTGAGCTTCCTGCTCTCAAAGACTATGAGGTGGCCTCCCTGCATCAATACTGCTCCAATTCCCTCCCTTGACGCGTCACATTCTAATACAAACAATAGTGTGAAGTCGAGAAGTGCCAACACTAGGCACGTGCTCATCACTTCCTTCATCTTTTCAAAATTCTTTTGCGATTCTTTGGTCCAGTTGAAAGCCCCCTTCTTAGTCAAATCTATGAACGGTGGCCCCAATTGTGAAAACCCCTTCGCAAACCTCTTGTAGTAATTGCATAACCCAAAGAACCCTCTCAGCTATGTGATGTTCCTGGGTGTTGGCCAATCCAATATGGCCCTGATCTTCTCCTGGTGTACCTGCACCCCCTACTCGCTAATGATGTGGCCTAGGTACACAAGTTCTCTCATACCAAATTCACACTTGGATTCTTTGGCATAGAGTGATTGAAATTGCATGATGCTCAATACCTCATCTAAGTGCTTCAGATGTTCTTCCCAAGTCTTGCCGTATATCAAGATGTCATCGAAGAAGACCAAAAGATACTTCCACAACTGATCTCTGAAAATATGATTCATGCAAGATTAGAAAGTTGCTGGTGCATTGGTCAACCCGAAGGGCATGACCAAAAACTCGAAATGCCCAAAGTGGCGCCTGAAAGCTGTCTTCTCAATATCTTTCTCCCTGATGCGAATCTGATGGTAGCCTGAGCAAAGATCTATCTTTGAGAAGTAGATTGTCCCATGTAATTCATCCATCAACTCATCTATGCGTGGAATGGGGTATCTATTTTTGATTGTTTTCTTGTTGAGTGCACGATAGTCTATGCACATCCTCAACGTGCCATCCTTCTTCATGACCAATACCACGGAAGAAGCGAATGGACTAGTACTGGGCCTGATGTGCCCCATCTCAAGCAATTCCTTGATTTCTTTTTCGATCTCATCCTTGAATATCCTAGGATGCCTGTATGGTGCGGTGATCACTGGTGTCGCACCCTCCATCTCAATCATGTGCTCAAATCCTCTGTTGGGCGGTCGACTTGGGGGTATCGCTTCAAATACTGGCTCATACTAACTCTGTAATGCCCTGATCTCTGTCTGATACTTCTGTCTACCATCCGATTCTTTCTGCGTGGTAATCAAGCATTCGACCGCATACACCACATCCTCGTGTTTGAAAATGCTCTCCATCCTCTTTGTCGACACTGTCCTGGGTGCTTCTGTAGACATGCCTCTCAATACCACCTTTTTATTGTTCGCATCTTTGAAGCTCATCGTCAAGGTTTGATAATTGGTACTATAATGTTCCCAAGCCAATTTTTTGCTGGAAACACTAATTGTTCACTGTTTATTGTTTGTTTAGTTGTGTGCTTGCAGGTTTACTAATGAAGTTGCGCATTAGGGTTTATGTTTATGAGATCAAAACATGTAGACATGGATCTGAAGATATAACATAAGGAAAATACAAGATACAACAAGAAACACCAATATGGAACCAAGTAGGTCAGATCTGACCTTTATTTAGATAATATAGAGATCTTGATACAATAGATCTGCAGATCTAGAAGAATACCGATAAGAATATCCAACTGGAACAATAGCTGCTACAAAATTCTCAAGACTGAAGATATAAGCCTCCAAAGGCAATACAATGAGCTGATGCAAAGCACAAGATTGATTTCTTTCCTTCCAGGGATCAAATCCAAACCCCCCTAGCTGAGTTGCGCCCTTTTAGATGGCTGAATATACTCAATATTTCGGCCCTGCTACTAGAGGCCTCCAAATACTCTGAAACTGGTTGGAATAGTAGATCGGGGAAGTACAAACCCCCTCCTGAAGTCTCAGGTTGAATGATAGAGATCTACTCCTCCTATAGCTGAAACCTCAAACCGAGTTGCGCCCTCCTGGATGACTGAAGAGACCCAATATTTCGGCCTCACTGCTAGGAACCTCCAAATGCTATGAAACTGGACGGAAGAGTAGATCGGGGCAAGACAAACCCCTTGATGAAGTCTCTAGCTGAATAATGAAGAACTGATCCTCTAAATAGATGAAACCTTGTTCTGCAGTGCGCTCTCCTTCTCTCCAACTCGTGCCAAGCTCTAACAAATCATATGGCAAGTAAACCTCTCCCAAAATAGGCTGGAAATAATGGCCTAGGCCTTACAGAGAAAACCCAAAAGTCTATATGCCCAAAATCCTCCTCCACTTCTTGGATCGAACTCTTCTTCTTTAGATGGTGCACTCCCCTAGCTGGAAACCCCCTAGGCTGCACATTGTTCCTTCCTTGGCTGATAGATGGTACCTGTAACTCCTGTAGAATGGTGTGGGAGGAGTATTGCACCCCCGGGACCAAGCTTGGATCAAGATAGGTGGGATCTTTCACCAATGAATTGATCTCTAGGGTTTGTAATCTCAAAACCCTCAAAACTCCTTTGTGTTCAAGAGTCCAAATGCAAAATGTAATAATAATCCAGAATGAGTGAGAAGTGCGCCCTTCCTTTCTTTTATACCCCTGATCTATTTTTATGTTGAGTTAGTTAACCCCTAGGGTTAACTCCTAGATTTTCCACACATGTTCTTTTCTTTCCTTCAGTTTACCTTTTTCTCCTAAAGTCAACCAATATTATAGCGTTGTGCTTAGGTAATGCTTTGGGTTGTCATTGTCCCCATGATGCATGAGACTATAGTCTAGTGGGGACAACTAGACTACCGAGTCTCTCATAACGTCTTCATCAAGAGGTGGGGAACATTACTGTCTCCCCTGCTAGAAATTGGTTGTCGACAAGCAATTATGAACCTGTCTCCTAAAGAACATGTTTACTTTCCCAAGTGGCATCCTCTATAAGTAAATTCTTCCACTTGACCAAGTATTCCTTGATGCTCCTCTTCCTTAACCTCTTCTCCCTTACTTCTTATATTTCTTCTAGAATCAGTATCAATTGCCCCTCTTCATCCAAAGGTGGCAGTTCCTCAATAGGAAGGATGTGTTTACCCATGGCTCTCTTTAAGCATGATACATGAAAAACATTGTGTATTTTGCTGCCCTGTGGTACATCAAGCTCATATGCCACGACCCTTACCTTTCTGTTTACTTTGTATGGTCCAAAGAAGTAAGGTTGGAGCTTTTCTGTGCCACTCCTCTTAATGGATGCATGTTTGTATGGTTGAAGCCTCAAGTAAACAAAATCACCAACCTCAAATGTGCGCTCCACCCTGTGCTTATATGCCGGTACCTTTTGCTGATTCTGTGCCCTTTGCAGGTGGTCTTTAAGTTCTATGAGTATATCCTGACTCTGCTGAATCCAATCCTGAACCATAGGAGCCCTGCTGTCACCAAAGACAATCTCCACAAAGGAGAGGGGATCATAACTGTATAAGGCCCTGAACGGTGACATACCAATAGACATGTGATGGGTGGTGTTGTAGCAATATTCCCCCAAATGAAGCCACTTAATCCATGCCTTCTGTTGCCCTGAAACATAATTCCGAAGGTAGCCTTCAACCCACTTGTTGATATCTCCGTTTGGCCATCAGTTTGAGGATGATAGCTAGTACTGGGGGTTAAGGCCATACCTACCAACCTGAATAGCTCCTGCCAAAAGATGCTCATGAACCTGCTGTCCCTGTCACTCACAATGGTTTTGGGTAAACCATGCAACCTGAAAACCTCTCTAAAGAACAAATTTGCAACCTGTGTTGCACTGTAATCTGTGCCAATGGCGAAAAAGTGAGCAAACTTGGTTGACTTGTCCACCACCACAAAAATGCAATCCTTGCCCTGGGCCTTGGGCAATCCTGTGATGGAATCCATGGATATACTTTCCCATTTATGCTCAGGAATGGGAAGTGGTTGTAGTAATCCTGCTAGATGAGTGTGTTCATCCTTGTTCAGCTGACAAATGGTGCATTCCTTGATGTGGCGCATCAGATCTTCCTTCATGCCCTTCCATGCGAATCTTTCCCTTATTTTCCTGTATGTCTTGACGAACCCCTGATGTCCTGCTACAAGTGAATCATGGCATGCTTGTAGCACTTTGGTTTTAAAGGTTGACTCGGGAACCAAGAAGATTCGACCCTTGTGATATATGATGTCGTCCACAATTTTGAGGTTTCATCTTGTACCTGCCCATCCATCAATTAGCATGCAAACCTGTTTTTCGAGTATTCCACCAAAAGGTGGGCCTTCTAGTCAACTGAAATGTCGGTCATAGCATAAACTGATGGTCTTCTGGATAAGGCATCTGCCACCACATTATTTTTTCCTTTGACAAACTCAATGTCAAAGTCATAAGCCTGGATCTTGCTAACCCATTTCCGTTGTCTCTCATTTAAGTCCTTTTGATCCAGAAAGTACTTGAGGCTGTTGTGATCTGTCCTCACAACGAATTTTGCCCCAACCAAGTATTTCCTGAACTTATCCAATGCATGCATGATGGCTAACAATTCTTTGTCATAGATGGTAGAGAGAAGCTCAGGGCCCCTTAGTTTTCGGCTCTCATAGACAATAGGGTGCCTATTCTGCATAAACACTGCTCCAATGCCCTCCCCTGAGGCATCACACTCCACTGTAAAGGGTTGTGCGAAATCTGGTAGAGCCAATACTAGACAAGTTCTCATTACGTTCTTCATCTTGTCAAAAATGGTGCTTCTTGACTTCATTTGAATGTGCCTTTCCTGGTCAAATCGATCAAAGGTACGCAAAGTTGAGGGAAACCTTTGACAAACCTCCTATAATAGTAGCATATGCAAAGAAACCCTTATAATTTGGTGAGTGTCCTAGGTGTTGGCCAATCAAGTATAGCCTGTATCTTCTCTTGGTGTACCTGAACTCCTTTCACCCCAATGATGTGTCCCAAATATAGAACCTCTGTCATTCCAAATTCACATTTGGATTCTTTAGCACATTGAGATTGTTTTTCAATGATGGCTAAAATCTGTTCAACATGTTGCAGATGCTCCTCCCATGTTTTGTTGTAGATCAACAAGTCATCAAAGAAGACCAAGAGGAACTTCCTTAATTGCTTGTTAAAGACATGATTCATGCAATATTGGAAGGTGGCTGGCGCATTAGTTAGCCCAAAGGGCATTACCAAAAACTCATAGTGACCATAGTGACATCTAAAAGTGGTCTTGGGTACATCTTGCTCCCTGATTTTTATCTGATGATAGCCAGAGCGCAAGTCTATCTTTGTGAAGTATACAACCCCATGAAGCTCATCCAATAGCTCATCAATCCTAGGGATGGGGTATCGGTTCTTGATCGTCTTCTTATTCAATGCCCTGTAATCAATGCACATGCGCATTGTCCCATCCTTCTTTTTCACTAACACCACTGAAGATGCAAAGGGACTGGAACTTGGCCTAATGTGGCCCATATCTAACAGTTCTTTGATAGCCTTCTCAATCTCGTCCTTATACTTCTTTGGGTGCCTATAAGGAGTGGTGATGACAGGTTTCGCTCCCTCTTCCAATTCTATGATGTGCTCAAACTCCCTATCTGGTGGTTCTCCTGGAGGAATGGGTTCAAAGACCTTGTTGTGCCTGTCCATGATTCTTTGAATCTCTGGAGAGTAATGAGTATCACCTTTCTTATCCACCCGAACCGATATTCTACATTCTGCTGCATACACAATGTCCTCCCTCCTGAAGATGGCCTCCATGTGCTTTGCTGTCACCCCTCTAGGTGTGTTTCCTGTCATACCCTCGAGTACCACCTTTTTCCCATTTTCCTCCATGAAAGACATCTCCATGGTCTTGTAGTTGGTAGTGATTGGACCCAACTTACTAAGCCACTGAGGATGATGTTAGTGTCTGGAAGATCCATTACATAGAAATCTTGTGCCAAATCATGCCTGCCCAATGTAATTTTCATTCCTGGAATATACCTGTCACAAGGCATAGTGCACCCGCCTACTACCTCCACACATAAACCTTCAAATTCAACTGTAGGTATATGTCTTCTTTGCAGTAGGGCTGAATCAATGAAGCTGTGTGAAGCACCCCCATGAATGAGAACTGAAACTTTCCGCCCCTATAGTACTCCTCTCATCTTGAAGGTGTTGAATTTGGGTACCACACTGATTGATGCTATCGTTACCTTCTTGTCTGCTGTAAGGCCGTAACCTGCATCCTCCTCATCTGCATTTTCTGTGGGATCTGCCTCCATGTTCTATATATGGCCGAAATCTTCCTCCTCCTCATCATCAGAAATCACTTCAATGTAGTGAGCCTTTCCTTTACCCATGCATTTGTGTGTTGGATCCCAAGGCTCTTTGCATGTAAAGCACATTTGTTTCCTTCTCAATTCCCTCCTAGTAGTTTCATCCATTCTACCTCTTCCTCGGTCAAACCCCCTTTGGTCTCTTCCCCCTTGGTTCATGGGGGGTCTTTGGTCTCTTCCCCCTTGGTTTATGGGAGGTCTGGGGGTAAATTTAGTCTTTGCTGCTGATCCCAAGTCCCTAGTCTTCCATATAGCCTCCTGTAAGTTGGTAGGCTTAAAAGGCTTGACCCAATCCCTTAAGGGTTCCATCAACCCCTCTGTGAAGAGCATCATTAGTCTCGCTTGAGACACATCCTGCACCATAACTGCTATCCTCTAAAACTCCTCTATATATACCTTAGGTGACAATGTCTATCTGAGCTGGGTGAGTTTTCTAAAATGTAGCTCTGGATCCCCCTGGTCAAACCTGTCAATAAGCCTCTGTGTGAACTCTGTGTAAGCAGTAATCTAATTATGGCCTAGTGTAGTTAACCCATGGTACCACCAGTGATGAGCTTTTCCCTCCAAGTAAATGGTAGCAAACTTGATGGCATCCATCTCTCTCATTGGGTTAAGTTGTAAGTAGGTATCAAGCTTCAGCACCCAAGCTTGTGCAGTCACCTTGGAAGAACCATCAAAGTATGGGATCTCCATCTTGCCTGCCCTACGCTCCAATTCATTGTTGTTCCAGTGATACTGTTTGGGCTTACCCCTGGATTTGATCCCGCAATATTGGTCCCGTGTGACTTGTCTTCTGAATCCTGCACTCAATGATTCATATTCTCTGGCATATTCCTCAAAATTGTCCTCAATCTCATCATGGTGATTGTGCTGTGGCTGGTTGTCCAAAAATGTAGGTAGGTAGGGTCTCGGGGTAGTTCTACTGTGTGTTAGCCCCTTAGAAGCCCCTCCTCCAAAACTCTGCCCCTTAGTGTGGTAGGGAAAGATCTGCTCCTAATGAGGTCTAGTTCCCCCATGAGAACCACTGGCTTCTTTGTTTGCATAGATTTCTGGTCCCTTTCCTGCATGGGTTATTTGTAGTAGGAGTTGCCCAATATTCTCCTGGTTGGCATTTATCCTCTCTAAGGTCTCTCTCATTTAAAACTGTCCCCTCTGCATTGCTTCTTGGTTCTCCTATAGATGGTGCTCAAGTGCACTTTGTGTCTAATTTATGGAGTGTTGTAAATCCTTTGCAAAACCTACTAGAATCTGTGGCTCACTGTCCTCACTTGAACCTTCCATCTTTGCCTCTGGTTCATTTGTCTGCTTTTTGCGTCTTCCCATATAGATACCATTGAATTTATGCATGCGCTAATTCCCACTGGATGGGAGGATCAACGCTCTGATACCACTGTAATGTTCCCAAGCCAATGTTCAGTTGTGTGCTTGCAAGTTTACTCATGAAGTTGCGCATTAGGGTTTATGTTTATGAGATCAAAAAATGTAGACATGGATCTAAAGATATAACATAAGGAAAAGACAAGATACAACAAGAAACACCAATATGGAACGGAATAGCTCAGATCTGACCTTTATTTAGATAATGTAGAGATCTTGATAAAATAGATCTGGAGATCTAGAAGAATACCAATAAGAATATCCAACTGGAACAATAGCTGCTACAAAATGCTCAAGACTGAAGATATAAGCTTCCAAAGGCAATACAATGAGCTGATGCAAAGCACAAGATTGATTTCTTTCCTTCCAGGGATCAAATCCAAACCCCCCCTAGCTGAGTTGCGCCCTTCTGGGTGGCTGAATATACTCAATATTTCGGCCTTGCTGCGAGAGGCCTCCAAGTACTCTGAAACTGGTTGGAATATTAGATCGGGGCAAGACAAACCCCCTCCTGAAGTCTCAGGATGAATGATAGAGATCTACTCCTATAGCTGAAACCTCAAATTGAGTTGCGCCCTCCTGGATGACTGAAGAGACCCAATATTTCGGCCTCATTGCTAGGAACCTCCAAATGCCATGAAATTGGCTGGAAGAGTAGATCGGGGCAAGACAAACTCCCTGGTGAAGTCTCCAGCTGAATAATGAAGATCTGATCCTCCAAATAGATGAAACCTTGTTTTGCAGTGCACCCTCCTTCTCTCCAACTCGTGCCAAGCTCTAACAAATCATATGGCAAGTAAACCTCTCCCAAAATAGGTTGGAAATGATGGCCTAGGCCTTACAGAGAAAACCCATAAGTCTATATGTCGAAAATCCTCCTCCACTTCCTGGATTGAGCTCTTCTTCTTTAGATGGTGCACCCCCCTTGCTGGAAACCCTCTAGGCTACGCATTGTTCCTTCCTTGGCTGATAGATGGTACCTGCAACTGTTGTCGAATGGTGTGGGAGGAGTATTGCACCCTCGAGACCAAGCTTGGATCAAGATAGGTGGGATCTTTCACCATCGAGTTGATCTCTAGGGTTTGTAATCTCAAAACCCTCAAAACTCCTTTTTGCTCAAGAGCCCAAATGCAAAATGTAATAATAATCCAGAATGAGTGAGAAGTGCGCCCTTCCTTTCTTTTATACGCCCGATCTATTTCTATGTTGAGTTAGTTAACCCCTAGGGTTAACTCCTAGCTTTTCCACACATGTTCTTTTCTTTCCTTCAATTTACCTTTTTCTCCCAAAGTCAACTTAATATTATAACGTTGTGCTTAGGTAATGCTTTGGGTTGTCTTTGTCCTCCTTGTTTTAAATCTTTTTTCTCTCGGTATACAATTTAAAGTACTTTCCCTTTTTAAACTTTTATTTTTGAATTTTTTTGTTTTTTTACTTTGGGAAATAACTTGAATAACCCTCTATCACTTTTGAATTAAGAGTTAAGTAATTACTTTGATAGCCCTTTTTTTAAAATTTAATATAATACTTCACCTTTTATAACTCTTTTGAATAATGTCTTTCACTTAATAATGGAACCTTTTCACTTTATTTCGTTTTCCCTTTAATAATCAATTTAATGCTGGACTTTACCACTCATTCGAACTTAAACATCCCTTTAATTATTAATGTTTTTATTGTAATATTTCTTTGGTATTCGTAAGAAAGACTCTGCTTATTATGGAGGTTTCAATTCTCAATCATCACGGCTTTTTAGAAGAAACTGTGCATGTGTGGGATGAACAAAGTTCGCTCACACAAGGAATATCCAATATAAATAGGATAGTACACAGAAATCCATATATAATAATAATAATATGAATAATGAATATGATATGAGATGAGTACAATGAGAATGAGGGCCCGTTTATATATCCTCACAGAGGGTGCCCTTTCATGAATAGACACATCCTTTTAGATAAGACATGACTTTTCATTTATGATGTGTTTAATTGTTATATTTAATTATTATTTATTATATCTATTTCTATATATATTGTGTTCATAACAGAATGGTTTCCTATGCCCAAAGCTTCAGATCTACAACAAAATGGTAGTTTCCAATAAGCTGGAAATCACTCTGCAGGTTTGGGGTTCAAATACCCCTAGGGTCAAGACCTAGAAAATATTCCAGCCAACGAATAGATTTGCTTTGGCTGGAAATTATTGTCTTTTCTCAAGTCATTCTTCTCTCTGCTATTGGGCTTCGTCTATGTTCTCTCTGCTGCGTTTGAAAAACTATGGCAAGGTTGTTTTGTCTGTTACTTTTTAAGATCAAGTAAGTTACGATCAAATAATCTACTTTTACTTCTAGATATAAGTTATTTCTGAACCTATAGCCGAGATTGGCCTCTCTTGTAAGATTTCTTTTTGATTGAAATATTTAGGGTTTGGAAGTATGGTATAAAATGTGCCTAGGTACTTATGCTACCTTTCAGTATAATTCTAATTTTGGATAGATGAAGCTTCAAACTTGAAAAGTTAGTATAATCACAATCTTTCTTATTTAGCTGTCTAGTCTGTCTTCTTGAATGTTGTGATAAAAATTGTAAATGGTGAGTGCATGTCTGTCGAGGACTGATATTTGACTAATTGGTTTTAATGTTTAAAAATAGTTTTATTTATAAATTCAATTTATTTGTAACGCTTCCAAATTGGTGTGTCAACATCCAATGTTGCTTGGATACATGCAAATACTACTTATTTATTTAGTGAAGAAAAACACCTCATGCTTGTGTCTCCTCTACTTCTCCTATTTTGTTGTTGTTTTGTTATGAGTACATGTTAGATCAAGTGTTTGGATGTTAGTCTTAATTTGTTTATTTCTAGGTGATGGGTTTGGTTTTCTAAGATACGACAAATGATATAAAAAATATTTTAAACCATTTAATGTTGAATATTCTTTTAAAGCTTATATAAATTACTTTTCTGCAGGTCTATCACCCACCTTTGGCCACAATAAATATAGGATCATTGTTGGGGAAAATTTCAACTTTGAAGGTGACTAGGTTTATAGTATTTTATTGGGTGGCAGTTTAAGCATTATTGCTAGAAAAATTGCATCTTGTAATCTATATAGATGAATCTAAGCAACTTGGATTTAGGCTATCTAAAATGTTTTTAGTGAAATATCAAGGAGTTGAATATATTTATTTTTGTTTCATAGTCTTAAACAATTGTTTAGCAATCAAGGATTCACTTACTTTGATCACTTTGATTTAGTATCTTTTATATGTAAGGCTTGTCTTAGTGTAATGATAGATATTTCTTATTCCAACCATTGTCTTTGACATATGTGCCATATTTTTTCCTTGTTGTATTTGATTTTCCATTTATGTTCAATGAAGGTAATTAATGTTTATCACCTGGAGTACCTAGGAGATTGCTTGTGTTTGTCATATTCTAGGTCTTTCAGTAAACACCTTTTGGTGCTATCTTTACAATAGTGCATTACAAGATTGCACGGTCAATTAACTCCTTCCAACAAATGTTACACTCCATGCTCTGTTGTAGAGTTCCTTAACCCTTAGACTTGAAACACAAACCATGCATATGAAGATTATAAATGCAGAAAACTAGATACAAGAGATAAATAAGATGAAATATGTTGATGTATTTAGCATCAGATAGGTACTTCCACACAGGCTCAATGTCTAGCATGTGGAAGTCATCTGTAATATTCCTAAAATCCGCAGATCGAAATATATGCCTCAATTGCCAATTATTAGTTGCCGAAATTGATACTCTTTGGGGTTCTGGATGCGGTTAAAGGTTTTGTTTTGTGTTTCAATGGTTCTGAATGTGTTTCTTGTGTTTAACAGTATATAATCAAACATGCAATAGATATAAAAAATGACTGAAGGTACAATACATCATGTGGAGAAAATAAATGAATCACTCAGCTAGATCAAGACTAGATGGATCTTAGCTGGAATACACACAACAATGCTAAATCAAAATACCCGAAATGAAGGATGATGCTGGATCAATGGATGAGAAAGATGAACTGCTGCATGCTACTTCAACTCACATGGCAACTGCTGCAAGACTGGAATGTTCGCCTTGGTGGCTAAACTCCTCGGATAACCCTGCAATCTATCTCAAATTGTGTGCTTTACCTCAAACACCCTCTTAGTAAATGTCTTTCTGAAGATCGACCCTTTGTTGTTCTGTACAGATCCCTGGTGGGATCCCCTGGGGGGTTGCACCCCTCCTCAGCTCAACTACTGCACCCTAGTGATTCCATCGTCAGAATATGGCTGTAACTGTCTCAATATAAGCGCCCTGGCCTCCTCTGAACTGGGTCGAAAGGGTTTCCCCGGATCTAGTTCGGTGATCTCTCTGGAACCCTGAATGTGCCTCCCCAAGTGTTGCACCCTCAATAGCTGACTGGTGCGCCCTAGATGATTCCTCCATTGGAATCTGGCAAGTAATATCTCAAAAGATGTGCCCTGCCTTCCTCTCAACTGGGTTGGAAGGAAATCTCTGGATTCTCCCTGGTCGGGATAGGCTAACCCTCCGAGTCTCCCAACACTTGCACCCTCACCCTGATGAAGTGCACAGTAGCTGTCTGAACCTGTAAAACTGCTAGTGCAAAACGATGAAAGATCTGGATGATCTTCTCAGTGACTAGGGTGTGTCTCTCAACACCGAAATCAACCCGCTGGTGTCTTCCTCCTGGAATCGACAATCTCCACTGATTCACTTGAACCTGTGTTTTCTCCTCAAAGCTCAAATGTCAAGTCATAAACTGTGATAATGAGGAATTAGGTCGCTTTTCCCTTCATATACCCACTCAAACCCTAATTCTCTGTTGACCTCTATATTTAACTCCTTCACTTAGGTATTTTTAGCTTAATTCACTTAAAAGGCGCTTTTCCCACTTTTCACTTAATGTCACTTTCGAAATATAACATTCCCTAGTGAAATGGCACCAAATGACCCTGTTTCCCCTGTTGGCTATAGTCTAAAAGGGGATGTTTAGACTACTAAGCCATCCTCTCTGGAGATCCTACTCGGAAAGGGACATTACAGGCTACGACCCTCCCTTCCCTAGATTGCTTGTACTCAAGCAACATCAATCCAGGGTGTTGCAAAATCTGCTCAATCTCTCAAGTAGCATCCTCTACTGGAAACCCCCTCCATCTGACCAAACACTCCCTGATAACCCTGCTCCTCCATCTCCTCTCTGAACTCCAATACCTCCTCATGAACTAACTCCAACCGCCCCTCCTCATCCAAAGGTGGAAGCTCCTCTGAAGTGCTGATGAATTGTCCCACAAATTTCTTAGGACAAGAAACGTGGAACACACTGTGAATCCGGCTCCCCTCTAGTAACTCTAGCTCGTAGGCCACTTCGCCTACGCTGCGTATGACCCTGTATGGCCCATAGAACCTGGGCTTGAGCTTCTCTGCCCAACTCTTCTTCAGAGATGACTGCCTGTATGGTTGTAGCCTCAGGAATACTAGATCCCCAACCTCAAAGCTACTCTCTATCCTGTGCTTGTTTGCTTTCACCTTTTGCCGATTCTATGCATTTGGTAGATTCTCCTTTACTACCTTGAGAATCTCTTGACTCTCTACTATCCAGTCCTTGGCCTTGGGAGCTTGGTTGTGTCCAAAAACCAAGTCAATCAAAGTCGGAGCATCATACCCATATAATGCTCTGAATGGGGTCATACCTATGGACATGTGGAAGGTAGTGTTGTAACAATGCTCTACAAGATGTAACCACCTTACCCACGCTCTTTGTTGTCCACTAACATAGTTCCTCAAGTAGCCCTCTACCCATTTGTTGTCTATCTCCGTCTGCCCATCAGTTTAGTTTTGGATAGAAGTTGAAAAAAGAGGACGTTCTAGGCCTAATTGAGTTTATACCTAGGGTTTGGACTCTTAGGGTTTGAAAAGCCTTGTCCCCAAGCAACACTTTTCAGCCCTAGACTTGTATTTTAAAGCTAGCCGTTTTGCCAAAGAGTTCTAAGGAAAGAGGGAGGAGCAT
>ML834629.1:43688-57769 GCA_009831015.1 Picea engelmannii | reverse complement strand
ATGATGATGTATTAGTTTTATACTAATTCATATTGATGCAGATGATGATTGCATTCCTTTGAGAATGACGATGTTGTCGATGAAGAAAACTTCTGATGATTTATAGATACGCCAGTCAGTGTTCCAAGACGATATTGATGATGTTGTCCTCCTGATGTTGTTGATGATGCAGTCATCTCTCTCGCCTGATGCTGTTGAAGAATACCCTTCTTGTTAAGGGGGAGTGTTGAAATAATGTAACTGCAAAGTGTATTCTGATTATTATTTGATATATTATTGATTGGATCAATCCCCATTACGGATTGATCATGTCGACTATTGTAAAGGACCAAATCCCCTTTTGCGGATTGGTCAAAATGTAATTGTAATAGGCAGAATAAGAAGTCGGCCCAAGAATATATTAAAGAGGCCCCGAAATATATTAAAGGTTGTTATAACCACCCAGATTGAGAAATCGGCCCTGCCAGTGAAGAGACACTTCCACATGTGCCAAACTTGCATAAATAAGGAGGTTAGCGCCTCACTTAAACACACACTCATTTGTTCATTGAGAGACAAGTTTCGGAGCTGTAGTTGGAGAAGAGAGAGAGAGAGAGGCGCATCTTTGGGAGAGGAATTTATGTACTTGTTTGAGTTGTCTCTTGGCATTGTATTGGCTATCTATATTAAGGAAATTTTGTTGGGTTTTCTGCCCCATGAGGATTTCCCATGATAAATGATGTGTCTCTTTCGCTTGTGTATTTCTCAGTGATCCTATCTTATGTTATTGTTATCTATTGAAATGCAAAGAACTCTAATAATAGCTTAAACCTTAACAACTACAAAAACGAATTTGTAGATAAATTTGATACCATTTTAATATGCAGAAATATACACAGCGTGACATACAAGCTCATGCAACTAGCAACAAAATTTAAAAAGATGAATTTAACCATACAACAAACAAAGAATTTACATAAAACATTGCACAGTGGAATTAACATGAGAAATAGAATACAAAACTTATTTTTAAATGGGAAAACCAATTGGTTGTGTCCGAAGGACGTTCCTCCCAGCCATGGGAATTGTTGTTCCTTTCCTTTCAATAGAAAGCCACCCCCGAGCTGAGGCTATGAGTCCACAAGGAGGCATGGCCCTCTTATTTTTCCACTCTCCATACTCAGCATCCCAAAACCCCTCTTTCCCCTCAACCTGCACAACCCAAGGAATGGGATCCCCTTTCTCTACCATGCAATCCCTTGGGCCTTCCCACTTCCATCCAAATCTCCAGTGCACACGATTTCCCAAGAAATATCTTACTTATAGGATTACAACCTATATTATATGCACACAACCCACATTTTCAACATAAACGCAACCCTCTCATGCTTTTTCTCATACACGGCAAAGATGGTGCTCTTTTTAGCACCCATCTCCCCCTTATTGTCCTAAAAACATGCTTCTAAATACTATCTCATGGTTACATCATGGATAGAGTTCTTTTCCATCACCCGACTCCCCTCTTACTACCCAAAATCAGCATGTAAAAACTGTCATATTTTCCCATTTGAATTTCCTCTTCTCCCATGCATGTTGACTCTCACATTTCCCAAGGTTGATTGTACTCAAGCCCATGCTCTCAACAACTAGGTGAGGTGACTGCCTCACCCAACCTCTTACATGAATTCAATTAATGAGTGTCTAATCCGTTATAGAATAATTAGAGATGTTAATGATACATTAACTTAGGAAAATAACATGGGTTTTCACTTAGACCCTCTTCTAGCCCCCTCTTGTGGAATCATAGCCCCCTGTCTTTATTGTCCCTCTTGTGTCGTAGTCAATGATGTATTTCTTATTAATAATTTTATTATACAATTTACATAGCTTGGCCCTTGGCCATATTGATCAATACAAGCTCTCTGGCCCAAAACATACTATCTCACCAACCGAGATCACATTTGCACAATTTACATTAAAATTAATGGGAATTAAAATTGGGGATGTTACAAGAATTCCACTTGTGTGATCTCTAGTATATTTTTGACATAACCTAACTTCCCCTCTTTTAGGTTCTAGTCACAGTGGCTAGCACGAGATTGGTCCAACTTGACCTCCACTCCATAGTATGGTGTGACACATCCATCAGCAGCATCCTGAATGGACAAGCCACTCATCGTCAAAATCATGATTACAAAAATATTGAACATTAAATCGATGATATTAGTAAACACAATGCATTTTTTATGTTCAAACATTTACTAGAAGCATTGAATCTTTTTCCAATAGTACACATGCAACCAACTAACTTATAAAATAAATGTCAAATTAAGCAATACATTTACAATAATTCCATTGAAAATCCAAAAATACAACTACTCAATTGATCTGGATTTATGAGCGGAACGAAATTAATAACATATTGAAGACAATAACACAGAGATATGGAGAACAACAATAGATATCCAGTGAACAATAACTTCTATTGAATAAAGAAAATAGGTTGAAACTGTACAATTGCAGAACTAAAAATAACTTGCTCGAATGGTGGTAGTTATCTCTTATAAGAGATGTGGCTGCTACGCCCATTTGTCTGAGCAGAATGATTGCAATGAGGCTCCAGAGGCCTTTTTAACATTAATCATGAATGTCAAAACCCTAGACATCCAAAAACATAACCCTAGGAGATGAAACGCCAAAATTTATGTGGGCCCCGATGGGTAAGTTGGTACCTCAATGTCTCGAGGTCGTAACTTTTGCATACGACCTCCGTTTCAGGCATGTGATAGCCCATTGAAAAGGTCTTTAAACTTTGACTTCGTCTACAGTTTGAATGTGGCAAACCAAGAAAACATTGTTTAGGGCCCCAAAATGACCCTGGAAGTATAGAAATATGTACTGACATGAAAACTTCCAAAATAAGCCAGTTGGAATATGTGGGAGGCCACCATTATCCACCTGGATGTTGTGTAGGGCTTCAGGAGAGCCCCGGAAATGTAGAACCCACAATTACAAAGAAATGTCGTCATTACAGATAAACGTGTGGAACTAAAAACTTTCAAGATGAGCCAGTTGGAATAGGTGGGTGGCCACCAATATCCACCTGGATCAGTCCTCCCCCTTAGGAAGCAATGTTCTTCATTACATTGAGTGCCACTATCAGGTGAGGAAATTTTTGTTGAATTTGGCCCCGAATGAAACACTTGCCTTGGTGCAAGAGTTTCCCTGCCTTGACAACCCGATAAAGTTGGATCCTCTACTAGCGAGTGCCCTTGACCTGTGTGTCCACTATCTAATTAGTGGATGCATGTTCCATGCAGTATGGGTTGAGCTATGTTGGTGTCAATTGTTTTGCGATCTTTGAGGTGTCTAATAATGGTGGAAAGTATGGTCGAAGGAGGTCCACATTGAACATTGGGTGCAAGCCAAGGAAGGGGGGAGTGTTGAGCTCAAAAGCATTGTCACCCACAGCCTTGGTGATAGTGTAAGGCCCATAGTGAAGTGGACGAAGCTTTCGATGGGGCCCTGTAAGGCGCTCTTTATGTAAATGTAACCAGACCTTGTCTCCCACCTGAAACTTGTGCGATACCCAGTGTTGATCATGGCGCTGCTTGTACTTAGCATTGGCTTTCTACAAAATCTCATGGACCTGTTAGCGGATGTGTTGAATCCGCTCAATAAATCTGGTGGCATTGTCGACCTCGGACTGAACATGGTAAGATTCTGCATTACAAGAGGTAGTGCAACATCAATGGGACCCAAGGGTTGGAATCCCAAACCCACCTGAAATGGGTTATGGCTGGTGGAGCTATGGAGAGCCTTGTTGTAGCTCTGTTGAACATAGGGAAAACTCTCATCCCATGTACGTGGATGCTTAGAGTTATACATGCACAAGATGTGCACAATCATCCGATTGACGACCTTTGTTTGACCATCGGTTTGGGGGTGGAAGGCAGTGGATTTAGTGAGCTTGGTGTCCAACAGTGACCAGAGACTCGACCAAAATGTGTTGAGAAACATGTTGTCCCGATTTGAGATGATGGTCTGTGGTATCCCAAAATGGACCCACACTCGTTCGAAGAAGAGCTTGGCAGTATCTATCGTTGTGATGCTCTTCTTGCACGTTGTGAGAATGACCATCTTCGAAAACTGATCAACCACCACAAATACACAATCATTGCCTTGTTTGGTGGACGGAAGGCCAGACATGTAATCCATCGAGATGGATTCCCAAGGCCTCTCGGGAGTAGTAAGAGGGATGTATAAGCCTTCCTTCTTGATGATTGGCTTGGCAATGGCACAGACAGTGCAAAATCTGATATACTTGTTGATGTCATGTTGAAGTTTTGGCCAACAAAAATGTTTCTGTAGAACGGCCACGGTTTTCTTCGCACCAAAATGTCCTGCCATCCGACTGTAGTGAGCCTCCCAAATCAGCTTTGCACGCTCGCTTGTGGGAACACAAAGGTGGCCCAGATGGCATAACAGTCCATCCTGAATGTGAAAATCGATGACATTCGCGCATGTACCCAAGAGCTGATAGGTGGTGGCGAAGTCAAGGTCACATTGATAAAGTTGGGGCCACTCAGATGCCTCGTGCCCACAGGAATGGAGCACGGTGGTGAGTGCAGCAATGGGAGGTCGACTGAGGCAGTCAGTGACACAATTTGTGCTCCATGTCTTATACTTGATGTTGAGATCGAACTGCTGCAAGTATGTGGACAACTTTTGATGGCGGTCGTTCTACAACTTCCCCTGTGTTTGTATGAACTGCAGAGGCTTGTGATGAGTGTGGATGATTGTTTCCTTTCCCAGAATGTAATGTTTCCATTGACGACGGGCTTGGACTATGGAATACATTTCCTTCTCATAGGTGGGGTATTTATGGACGATATCTGAGACTGTCTCACTATGGTATGATACTGGATGACCGTGTTGAGTGAGAATTGTGCCTACAACATATTCGGAGGCATCAGTCTCAATCTCGAACGGTTGTTGCAAATTGGGTAAGGAGAGTACTGAAGTTTAGCACAAGCGATGCTTCAAATCATCAAATGCTCTTTGTTGTGCCTTCCCCCATGCGAACTTTACCTTGACATCGCCCTTGGTCACTTGGCTGAGGGCCCATGTAATATGGGAGAATCCCAACATGAACCTTCAGTATAAGTTGGCAAGTCCCAAGAAACTATGAAGTTCGGTTAATGTGGTCAGGGCTGGTCAAGCACAAATGACTTGGATCTTGGTTGGATCCACATGTACCCCATGCTCATCAACAATGTAGCCCAAGTATTGGACCTTGTTCATGCCAAAGGAGCATTTTTCCAAGTTGGCATATAGCTTGTGTTGTCATAGAGTGCTCAAAACCTGTTGAAAAAGATGCATGTGCTCCTCCCAAGTTCTGTTGAAGGTGAGGATGTCATCCAGATATACCACCACAAAAGAGTTGGTGAAAGATCTCAATACATCATCCATCAACCTCATGAAAGTTGTTTGTGCATTTGTTAAGCCAAAGGGCATGACTAGCTATCCGAAGAGACCTTCTTTAGATTTTAAAGTTGTCTTCCATACATCAGGCGGTTCAATGGAAACCTGGTGGTAGCCAGACTTTAGGTCAATATTGTTGAAGAACTTTGCCCCCTTGAGTTGGTAAAGAAGGTCATCAATTTGGAGAATTAGGTACCAGTTTATGACTGTGATTTTGTTTAATACCCTGTAGTCAATGCAGAGCCGCCAGGTCCTGTATTTCTTCTACAACAGTACAATCATGCTTCTGCAAGGGGAGGAGTTGGGTCGGAAGTGCCCCTTTTGAAGCAGCTCTTGGATCTGGCGATTGATTTCGTCATTTTCCATCAGTGAGAGACGATAGAATGTTCCATTAGGCAGAGGTGCACCAAGGGTTAGATCAATTGATGCTTGACTTGGCAGTGTGTCGGTACCCCGATGGGTGAGGAGAAGATGTCTTTTTACTCTTCCACAATCTCATCCACTTGCTTCTGCTGCAAAGAGAGGCTCTGTGTAGAGGTCACGGATGTGGCGGCGACCTTCTGCTCACTACGAGCACGGATCACAAAGAAGACGAACTTCTCGATCTGTGAAATGACCTTACTGCATTGCTTAGCAGAGATTAAAGAAATAGCGATAAGTGACACTACTTCTAGTATCATGTACAATTGTCGACTCAAAGTAATAATAACACTGCAGAGTCTAGACTCCTACACAACATGTCGCTTCCACAAATATGGTTGGCCTAAAGAACATCACAAAATTCAAGGGGAGCAATATCACACAATATCTTGTCTTTGAAGAGCTTGATGTCGTAGGACAAACATTATTGTTGGCTGACGCAGATATCTCTTCCTTGGCGAAGCCAGGCAATGGTGTAAGGTTACAGGTGTTGTGTCATCGGCAAGTCCAGCCGCTTGACGACCTCTGCTGAGATCAATTTCTTCTGACTGTTGCTATCGACAATGAAATGAAGCGGAGCCCCCTTTACCCACATATGTGAGTGAAAGAGGTGCTCCCCTTCCTCTGGTTCTTTTGGTTCGCTTGGCTGGAATTTGGTGGTAGCAAAAGTGGCACTGGGTTTGACATCGATAATCTACTTCCCTCTTTCTGGATTTGATTCGGAATCAAAATCTACCTCTAACTCGGAAGCTTCCAACTCGGCAACCAGTGACTGCTTCGAGCGACATTCTTTGATGTTGTGCCAAGGGCTTTTATGGTATTCACACCACTTTTTTGTGTCCTTCGACTTCTCACTACCCTTCTTGGGTTGCATCTTGGACTGGTTGTCCTGAGAGTGGTCATCTTTGCTCTGTCCCTTGTTTTGTGGGTTGGAGCCATCTTTGCCCTGCTTCAGCTGTGAGAAGTTTGCAGATCCAAACTCTCGACTATTCTGCTTAAATTTATGCTTGAACTTGACAGCATATCTATAAGCTGCACATAACAATGTGATGTCCAAAAACTCAATTTATGTTTTCATTTATCTATGCAGACAATCGCGGTATTTGAGCACCAGATGTCATTCAGAGTCTTTGATACCCAATTTGGTGCGCAAAGTATGGAAAATTTGGTGAAATCTAGTACTATCTGGCCCTTTCCTGACGCAACATGGTCCATATTGTGTACTGGTCTTCATAACTCCCAATAGGGTAGTATTGTTCTTTAATGGCATCCCTGAAGGAATCCCATGTGGGGACGACCACAAATATTGCAAATTCCTATGTAACCCTTTGCTTAGAGTAAGTATCCCACCAGTCCTTCACACGGGGGACGACCTTGAGAAGTGCAAAAGTAATATTTTCTCTATCGAAAAAATTGTGAACCAAAAAATACCATTCAAGTAGATTCAACCATTTATATACAACATCTGCATCTATCAGTGCTTCAAATAATGGAATATCAAAATTTACTTGTACCTTGAAGGAGGTTGCGTGGCCTCTTGATGAAGATGCGTCTCATGTGGGCAGCCGCCAAAGGATCTGTGCAAAGTTGTCCATCATTTCGTTCATTTGTTACGCAAGGGCTTCCTTGAGCAACAATTTAAAAGGATCTCATGCTCCATCATCTTTCTTCTCGGCCCCCATGAGTTGTCGAGCTCAACACGATAGATCTTGCAAAGGCTCAACTAGTTTGAATCCCAACTTTTTGTACCTAGATCTTGTCAAGGACATGCACCAAAAAAAAAACGAAGAGCAAAGTGCTTCAATACAATTGATCTGGATTTATGAACGAAACAAAATGAATAACAAATTGAATACAATAACACAGAAATACAGAGAACAACAACAAATATTCAATGAACAATAACTTCCATTGAATAAATAAAATAGGTTGAAACTGTAAAATTGCAAAACTGAAAACAACTTGTTCGAATGGTGGTAGTTATCTCTAAGAAAAAATGTGGTTGCTAAGTGCATTCCTTTAAACAAAATTATTACAATGAGGCTCGAGAGGCCTTTTTAACATTACTCGTGAATGTCAAAACCCTAGACATCCAAAAACCAAACTCTAAAAAATGAAACGCCAAAAGTTATGTAAGCCCCAATGGGTAAATTAGTACCTAAACTTCTCAAGGTCATAACTTTTGCATACAACCTTCGCTTTAGGCATGTAATAGTCCATTGGAAAGGTCTTTTCGAAAACTACACATTATGTCATCAAACTCTATTTTCGTTTACAATTTGACTGTGGCAAGCCAAAAAAAACATTGTTTAAGGCCCCAAAACAACCTTGAAAATACAAATAGATATTTTAACATGAAAACTTCCAAAATAAGCCAAATGGAATAGGTGGGCAACCACCATTATCCACCTAGATGTTGTGTAGGGCTTCAAGACAACCCCGAAAATGCAAAACCCACAATTACAAAAAAAATGTCATCATTACAAAGAAACGTGTTGAACTAAAAATTGTCAAGATGAGCCAATTGGAATAGGTGGGTGGCCACCAATATCCACTTGGATTAGCAAGCAATAGATTTTTTTATTCAAATTAATTAAATCCACTAAGCACAAGAATTGTGTTCTAAAACAAGGTCAATATCTTCACCACAATAATGATATGTCATGTCCTAATAGTATCAATTAGGTTTAGCTCAAGTGAGTGGTCAAAGGAATGATTGTTATACTACCCACCCAAGTTCAATTCCCACAAGTAACATGTTGAGCTCTTAATAAGTATATTGTTATAATGTAGTTGGTCCATATTGTTGACTAATCAATGACCTAAAAATTCTCAAATTTATCTTAAATACCATTCTCAAAATGAAGAAAAGTATTAAGGGTTTTCCAAAAACAATGTAATATGAAAAAACAAATGTTATGTCTTACTAGTGACTAATCTTTTCAAATAAACATCCCCAAACCATTAGAGTTGCAATCTTAAGTATTTTCCTTAAAATTAAAATATAGATTTTCAAGACATTATATATTTGTTTATACTTTATTAACATATACAATAATCACATTTTTATTTATTTGCAACATTTGAGTAATTAAGTAAGCTTGACAATCCATAACAAAATACAAATATTTATTAGCATGCATTTTCTTCTTAAAAAATTATCCAACAAAAAACCATGTTTATTATATGATGAGAACTTCCAAAATAATATTTAATTATTTTATTCTATCACCATTTGCAAATTAAATGTAATCAAATTCATCATTTAAATAGTTCAAAAAGCTATTTAAACTAGGCCTACAAAAAAAAATTGTATCTTCCACAAATTTAAATAAGATCTCACATTAAACAATAAGATAAAAGAAAACCAATAAGAAATTTATTACAAAAAATTTTACATAAATATAAATAAAATAAAAATTTATTACCAAAAATTTTACATTAAAAAAAAACATAAAATTACTATGATATAAAATAAAATAAAATAAAACTAATATAATATAACCATGGTTGCTCTTCCATTTTTTATCTATAATAACAAAGATGTCTGTAAAAAAAATTAAATAACCTCACTTACTAGTATCATCAAAATAAAACTTGATTGATTTTACCAAAAACAAAATTTGAATCTTTAAACAGTCTATACCATTTTTTTCTCAAAAGATAGTACATATAATAAGAAGAAATGAAATCCCATGGACTAACTTGAATGAGTAGTACTTTAAACCTCATGCAAAAAGTCACTCCACGTCTTTACACGCCAACCATTTTACACTAAATGACACTAGAAGGTTTAAACCTCAAAATGACTCTAGAAGGTTTCCAACCCCAATTTTCCAGACTCGAACCTACCATTAAAATGACCCTACAAGATGATTCCTCCAATTTTTTCCACTCTAAAAGCATTGAGATATGTGACAAATAATATAATTATCCAATCTGAGTCACACCTCCCCATTTAAGGAGGATTTTGTTCCCCAAAATCTTTACTAAATGAGGTGAGAAAAAATTTCCTCCACCTTCTCTTTGGAGTACCATTTTGCTTTGCCTAGAAGTTGTCCTTTCAACCGAAACTGCCAAAGGTCATGTTTCCCATGTCTTGTTGTTCTAGACTTCTTCTGTAAAATTGTGTCTTCAACCAACTATGTCTGAGCATCTGGTGCTAAGTCCTCTATTATAAGTAGGACCTGCTCCTCCTCCTGATCCAACATGGAAGGCTCATAGAGTTTCATATTCTCCACATTCACTATTGAGTAAATGTGCATGTATGGGGGTAGATTGAATTTGTAGGCATTATCTCCCACCTTCTCCAATATCTTAAAATGGCCATACCGAGGAGCCTTGATCTTCTTACTAGGACCATGTAGCCTTTCCTTATTCATTTGCAACCAAACTCTATCTCCCACTTTGAATGACTTCTCGGTTCTTTGTTGATCATGTTTGGCCTTATACTTTTCCTAGGACTTCTTCAGCGTCTCCTCTACTTGCAAATGGATCTGCCTAACCTTCTCAACATTTTTTTCTGCTCTCAATGCATCTCTTGTTCTCTTGTGAGGTCCTCCCTCACTTCTCCTTATTGTCCATGTACAACATCCAAAGGTGAAGGTGGAATATATCCAAAGGAAGTTTCAAAAGGTGACTGATCCGAATTATTTTCGGCACGAAATGAGATCGGAGATATAATAAAGAAATGCACAGAGATATTGCAGATATTCAATAATATAACATAAATGTATCGGAGATGCAACCATAAACACAGATATACAGTAATACACGATTTCTATTAATGAAAGAAATGTACAGAGACTATAAAAATACAGAGTGGAAGACTCGCTAGAATGGTGGCAGCTTATCTTTGAGAAGAGATGTGACGGCTACTCGCATTCGCAAGAAGATGATTACAATGAGGCTCTGAAGGCCTTTTTACAATAAGCAGGAATGCCAAAAACCCTAGACATCCAAAAACCTAACCCTGGGAGATGAAGCGCCAAAAGTCATGTGGGCCCCATTTGGGTAAGTGAGTACATCAACTTCTCGGGGTCGTAACTTTTGCATACGATCTCCGTTTTAGGCGTGTGATAGCTCGTTGGAAAGGTATCATCGAGGAGATTCATTTTGGGGGCTCAATAATGCCTTTAGATATCATTGAGAACCTCGATCTTGAAAAACCTTCATTTGGGCCCTCAAAATGGCCTCAAAAGTTAAAACCTGCTAAAAATAGTAAATTGCCAAAATTGCCAGAAAGTCGTTTTGAGCCATTTGGAAAAGGTGGGTGGCCACCGATATCCACCTGGATTAGTGACTTACCAATAGAAGTGTGGACTACTCTATTATAAGAGTGTAGTATATAGATCGGATTTCCATCCCAGATCTTCAGATGCTTCTAATTTTAACCCCTCAAAAGTTACACCAAAGTTTGGTTGACTACTTTTATTTTCCCATCGATTTGTGGATGGAATGTTGTAGATCTCTTCAACTTAGTTTCCATCTTCTCCCATAGTGTAATCCAAAATGCACTGAGAAATATGGTATCCCTTTCTGAGATGATGCTCCTTGGTATCTCAAAGTGCACCAAGACATGTTCAAATAAATTGTTTGTTGCTTCTTGTCCTTTTATGGTCTTTTTACAAGGCATGAGAATGCACATCTTATTGAACCTATCAACTACCACAAATAGATAGTCATGTCCCTACCGGGTTGTTGGTGAACCTCCCACAAAATCCATGGAAATGCTTTCCCAATGTTCAGTGGGTATAGGTAAGGGATGGTATAGACCTTTCTTCCTGTTACTGAGATTGTTGATACAATAAAGTATGCATCCTCTAATATATCATGATACATCTTCTTGCATTCTGGGCCAATACACATACCTTTGTAAGTTAGCAACCATCTCCCTAACACCAAAATGTCATGCAACCTTGTAAGTGTGAGCCTCTCTAATAAGCTACAATATTTCACCTTTAGGAACGCATAGCTTGTCTAGCTTATAGAGTAACCCATTATGGAGATAATAGTCATCCTTACCATCACCTTATTCTATACGAATTTGGCCCTGTAGCTGGTGAAACATCTCCTTGAAGTCCTCATCTTCTATGTATGTCTCTATATATGCATCATGGGTAAAAGGCTACATGTGCATCAGGATTCCCAAAGTTGTAATCTTGTACGTGGGTGGCCTTGAAAGCATTTCTACCAACATGTTTGTGTTTTCCTTCTTATACTTGATGACTAGGTGAAATTGTTGTAAAAAACCCATCCACTTGTAATGTATGGTTTGTTGCAGCATACTTTGGGCCTGCAAATACTATAGCATCTAGTGATCTGTGTGGATGTTGGTCTCCTTTCCCATCAGATAATGCATCTGCTTCTTGACAGCTTGAACCAAGGCACACAGTTCCTTGTCATAGGTAGGGTAGTTGAGAATTGCCTCATGAAATATCTCAGATTGACAACATAGAGGCCTTCCTCTTTGCATCAAAATTGCTCCCACGGCATACCCACTTTCATCTGTCTCCACTTCAAAAGGATTTTTCAAGTTTGGTAATGCGAAAACTAGTGCTTGACCAATCTTTCTTTTCATCTCATCAAAATCCTTCTGTTGATTCTTCCCCCACTGGAAACTCTTACCACTTCTTGTTATGGCATGGAGTGGTGTAGCTACTGCTTAAAATGAAGTTATGAACTTTCGCAAGTACTGTGTTGCCCCAACAAAGCTCCTAACTTTATTGACAGTTGTAGGAATTGGCCATTTCATGATGGCCTCCATATTTGCAGGATCTATCTTGAGTTCTCATCCACCAATCACATACCCAAAACACACCAATAACTACTAAGCAAACTCACATTTCCGATGTAGAGATATAAACCAATATATCATACAAATATATTATTACAAATGGATGTAAATATGGGCGTAATACGTCATTCATCAATCTCATAAATGTAACTAGTGCATTACATAATCCAAATGGCATGGCCAATCATTCATATAGACCTTGCCTTGTCTTGAAGTCGGTCTTATAGGTGTCTTCTTCTTTGACAAGTACTTGGTGGTATCTCGATTTTAGATCCTTGGTGAAGTACTTGGTGTGTTGCAATTAGTCTAACAAATCATTGATCATGGGTAGAGGGTATCGATTCTTGAGTGTAATCTTGTTTAAATCTCTATAATTGATACACATCCGCCAAAGCCCAAACTACTTGGGTACTATAATGATAGGTGGCCTACAAGGTGAAGTGTTCGGTCAAATCACTTCATGCTCTAGTAGTTTCTACAACTGCCTCTTCACTTCAAATTTCATTTGCTTCCAAAAAGGACTATCTATACAGCCCATTGTTTGGAAATGGGGAGTCTGGAAATAATTGTATTTCGTGCTCCATTTCCTTCTTGGGTGGTAGCCCTTTAAGATCCTAAAACACTCCTTTGTATGCATGTAAAAACTCCTCCAATTAATGTTTCTACTATTTAGTACACCCCTCCAGGGATGTCTTTACTCTTATCGACTCGTCATCGAACTGATTTTCTCTTAATAAAAGTAAAACATGTTTCTTATTAGAACTAATCAACTTCTTGGATTGGTTGGCACTTGCTAGTGATGTCTTCAATTACCTTTTTGTGCGTTGATTATGTAGGACTTCCCATCCTTTATCAAGTGGTACTAATTGTCTCTCTACATGAATATCGCATCCCTCATATACATGTAGGGGCTCCCAAACACTACACCACACAAGTACAGGGGTACTACATCCATCACCACTTCTTCAATAAAGTCTACACTTACAACAAATTTAATGTAATGTTCGTGACTTGGCTAGTCTAGGAAACGTTGCTAATGTGTGTGTAGGATCAAAGGTTTACAGCATATAAATGATCATACAAATAATAAACGCGACAAGGGACTGCAAAGTTTGTATTATGATATCTCTGTGGATTACAAAATGTTCGAATGCGGCTGAATAACTGACAATACTCGACTAGATCAACATACAAAGGATCTTAGCCGGAATACAAATAAGCCACTGCGGCTGAATAAAATAACAACACTCGGCTAGATCAAAGACAAAAGGATCTTAGCCGGAATACAAATAAGCAACTAAAAGATAATACCCAGAATATGGGAGCACTGTGGAATCAATGAAGAATGATGGAAGACCTGGATGATCTTCCCGGTGACTAGGGTGTGTCTTTCAACACCGAA
>ML834629.1:22486-41102 GCA_009831015.1 Picea engelmannii | reverse complement strand
GCAGTTCATCCATCAACTCGTCAATGCGTGGGATAGGGTACCGGTTTTTGATGGTTTTCTTGTTCAAGGCTCGGTAATCAATGCACATCCTCATGGTGCCATCCTTCTTCAGAACTAAGACAACTGAAGAAGCAAATGGGTTGTTGCTCGGTCTGATCTGTCCCATCGCCAACAATTCCTTGATTGCCTTCTCTATCTCATCCTTGAACCTCCTAGGATGATGATAGGGGGGGTGTTCATAGGTTTGGCCCCCTCCTCTAACTCAATGGTGTGCTCAAACCCCCTGTCAGGTGATCTCCCTGGTGGGATTGCCTCAAAGACCTGTTGATGTCATCCCAATAGATTCTTGATCTCTGTGTGGTATTGTTGTCGATCTTTTGAATCCTTCTGAGTAGTGATCAAGCATTATGTGGCATATGCTACCTCCCCGTGTCTAAATGTCCTCTCCATCCTCTTTGCTGAAACTGTCCTAGGTGCTCCTGTCAACATACCTCTTAGAACAACCTTCTTCCCATCCTGATCTTTGAATCCCATTTCCAAGGTTTGGTAGTTGGTAGTGATTTTTCCCAAGGTAATCATCCACTGAACTCCTAACACCACATCTATGTCCGATAAGTCAACCACGTAAAATGTGTCTCTCACTGTGTAGTTGCCTAACTTCATCTCTAAGTTTGGAATTATGTCTAGACACTCCATTGTGTGGCCATCTACTACCGCAACATTAAACCCCTCAAACTCCTTTGTCTAAAGTGCCTGTCTCGATACTAGTTAAGCGTCGATGAAGTTGTGGGTGGCCCCACAATCTATCAGGGTGATTGATCATTGCCCCTAAATAATCCCTCTGATATAGAGGGTATCATACATGGGAACATCGGAAAGGGTCGCTATGACTCCTCCCTTTGTTGGTTTCCTCTTGTTAGCCTGCTCTGGCGGTTGTGGGACTACTGGAGGATGGGCTCCTGCCAATGTCGGTGGTCTACGGGGAAGTCGCTCCTCTACTGGTGCTGACTCCTCTTCTGAACTAGTGGATCCATTGTCCTGCTCCTCCTCCTCACTGTCCACATTGTCTACTGCTACCTCAATATAATGAATCTCTCCCTTGCCCATGCACCTATGGCCTGGGACCCAAGGATCTCTGCAACTGAAGCAAAGCTTCTTCCTCATAAGCTTTCGCCTAGTCTCATCATCCAACTTATCCTTACCCTTCCATTCTCTCTGGAATGGCTTCCTATCTTGATCCCTTTGGGGCACAAATGGTTTGGAGAAAGTTTTAGTCTTTGGCACTGAGTCTGCCAGATCTTGAGGGCGAAGGATGGCATCCTGCAAAGTGGGAGGCATGTATGCCTTCACCCATCCTCTCAAAGGATCTGTGAGTCTTTCTGTGAATAGCATGATCAGCCTGGGTTCTGATATATCTGTCAGTGCCACGGCTACCCACTGAAACTCTATGATGAATGCCTTTGTTGTGCCAGTTTGTCTCAACTGGGCTAGATCCCTGAAGTGTATCTCGGGATCCTTCCTGTCAAACCTATCCATGAGCCTATCTGTAAACTCCCTATAGGAGGTGATGCGACTATGACCCAATGTCACCAGTCCATGATACCACCACTCGTGTGCCTCACCCTCCAAGTGTAAGGTCGCAAAACTGATGGCCTCTGTCTCGATCATTTGGTTGAGCTTGTAATACGTGTCTAGCTTCTGCACCCAAGCTCTGGCGGTGTATTTTGACGATCCATCGAAAGAAGGGATGGTGAGTTTCCCAAATTTTCGGATGAAATCGAGGTTATGCCCCTGCTGCTGTTGTGGTCCTCCCCTCTACGACTCTATGGGGGGGTTCCTGAGTCTGAGTCCACAGTACTCGACTAAGGTCATGTCCTGATGGAAGTCATGACCCAATGTTGTGTACTCCCTCCTATACTCTGCAATGTCGTTGGCATGAGTGGGTGGCCTCTGTGCTATTGGTGGCGGTGTTTCTACAGGGGGTGCCCTCTGGAAATAGGGAAACAAGGGTCTGGGAATCCTACTCGCAGAGGTGTATGTGCGATAGGGTGACTGGGGTCTATTGCCTGCTCACGATTTTTCTTGTGTTGCATGCGGGACTTGTGTATCTGGGGTGCCCACTCTAGCTAATCTATCAACCACCTGTGCCAAGGACCGAGACATGGTCCGTTGACTAGCTAACATGTCGTTGATAACCTGCATGAAATCTACCTCTAGATTTACGGGGGCCTTGCCACTACCCTCTGGTCGCTCATATCTATCTCCTAGCATCCTCTCTGCCTCGCGCTCAGCCTCACGCTCTGCCCTTCTCTCTGCTTCTCTGTGTGCCTCTTCCTCTTCCTCTGAGCTAGGAGGAAAAGGGGGAAAATCAGGGCTATGCCTTCTTTCCTGATGCCTGTTGTAAGTGACATATTCGTCACCTACATGTTCACGACCCTCTGGGTCTGCTGCTGCACTCATTGTCTTTAGTCACAGGCTAGCCAGACTAAAGCTCTGATACCACTGTAATGTTCCTGACTTGGCTAGTCTAGGAAACGTTGCTAATGTGTGTGTAGGATCAAAGGTTTACATCATATAAATTATCATACAAATAATAAACGCGACAAAGGACTACAAAGTTTGTATTATGATATCTCTATGGATTACAAAATGGTCGAATGCGGCTGAATCACTGACAATACTCGACTAGATCAACATACAAAGGATCTTAGCCAGAATATAAATAAGCCACTATGGCTGAATAAAATAACAACACTTGGCTAGATCAAAGACAAAAGGATGTTAGCCGGAATACAAATAAGCAACTAAAAGATAATACCCAAAATATGGGAGTGATCTAAAATTGAAGAAGACTTGAAATCTTGAAATTATTTGCAAGTAGATTTTATGTGTTAAAAGCAAATGGATCAACTTTGCAACACATTAATTTAAGGATTACTCATTCAAGATACAAATAAACAACAGCATAATCAATGAACATAAGCACATAAACACAACAATTGATAAAGGAGTTCATCCCTCTCTTGGGCTACATCTCCTGGTCCAGCTTCCAATGGATCATTATTATTAATTGCTCAAAGTGCTCAAAAACATGCCTTACAATGCTCAAACTGACCAACAGACTGCTCCAATGGCTTCAGAGCGTCCAAAAACCCCTAGCTGGGCTTTTTTGGCACCTCAGTCGGTCAAAAAACGAAGAAGTTAGGCCTCCTGGAAGTCCCCCCTTCAAGCTTGTTGTCTCTGCATCTACAAAACGCACCCTTGTAACATGAACCTAGCACACACGCAATTTAAAGCGTGAAAACCCAGCATCGAGCGCAACCGCGCCAACGGTGCGAACTGTAGGATGGTTATGGGTGCGCCAGCCCCTAACCGCCTAGCACCTGGGCACATGAGAGTCCATATGACCTCGGGCTAGTGCAAAAGAGGGCTAACCGTTTGCAACCGAATGGAGCAATGACACATGTCGGGTCGTTTTTTACAACCGTTTGAACCATTTTTAAAAACCCCGCACGCATTTCCGTGTAGAAAAAGGGTCATATGGCATACAATAGAACCGCGGCTTTATATTTGAAAACACAAAACCCCGCGCGATATATATATGGTCACATATAACAAATAATATGACCACGGGCTGGGGCTAAGCCCCGACCCGACCCCCCGCCAAACATTACACCATGCAAATTCAAATACAAAAGAACTCGCATACATAACAAGGCATAACTGGTGGTCCATTGGTCGGGCGGACTTTGTGAAGGCTCTATACGGTGGGGAGGTCCGGGGGTCGAACCCCACGGACTCCAATATATTTTAATAAACAAACCAACAACCAATACCGGGGTGCCACGTGGCAACCCATGACTGGGCCACGTGGCACCTTGCTATTGATAAAAAATATACCATGTGTCACATTCTAATTCGACCAACTATCAGCCACATCACCTCTGTCACGCCAGCGTACGGATGCATGGCCCTGCCACGTCAGCCTGTACGGACTGTACAGTCAACATTCTTTTTTTGCATGTTTGACATTTCAAACAAATTGCGATATCTCTCGCTCCCAACGTCCGTTTGAGACGAAATGAGTTGCGATGGGTTCGCAACGATGAGGCCTACGCTCTCGTCCGGTTTGAAGCGATTCCGAGCACTTTGAATTTTTGAGCAAAATTTGATCCCATGATCAGGGAGCACTGCAGAATCAATGAAGAATGATGGAAGACCTGGATGATCTTCCCGGTGACTAGGGTGTGTCTTTCAACACCGAAATCAACCAACTAGTGTCTTCCTCCTGGAATACATTGAACTATCTCTCCTGAGATGTGCCTCTTCTCCTCAATGACAAATCATAATCTGCATAATGATGAATTAGGTCGCTGACCCTTCCTTTATAGCTTTCCAAAACCCTAAATCACTGTTGAAATCCTAATTCACTGTTGACTTCTATTTTTAGCTCATAATGAATTAAAAGCGTTGTTAACCCTTGTTACCTCAATGTCACTTTCCGAATATAACACATGTGACTAGAGTGACCTCTAGTAACCCTGTTTACCCCTCTTTGGCCCTGGCTATAGTCTAACGGGGTGGTTTAGACCATTAAGCCTCCTTTTCTGGAGCTCCTATTTGGAAAGGGACATTACATTTAATCTTACACTATTATGTTACCTTGATCTATACATCCTTGTTTACACAACCTAATGGAGAGGGGCTAAGATGATCGTGAACCTCCAATCTAAGTTTGCTAACCAAATATGTTGCTATGATATTATCCTATGAACCGAAGTCGAACAAAGCGTCTATATTGGTATTATTGACATGGATATTGATGTGGAAGAGTTCGATCATCTCCCTCTCTTCCTAGTGAGTAAGTCTACTCAAATTCACCTCCTTATGCACTGATGTGAAGACAATATTCTCATCCACATCAAAGCTGCTTTCAACCAAATTGCTCAAATCCGAGATTCCTTTTTTTTTCATCCTTCTTGCGGTTCTTTGAGTTCATCTCTAGATGTAGTTTCCAATACTTTTCCTCGGTGTGACCATCAATATTGGAATGGTCACCATGGTTGTTGGGATCCTTACACTAATGTGCAGTGTCTATTGTCTTCTTATCCTCCCCCCCCTTCCACTTCTTCTTCCCCTCCTTGAAAGCTTCTCGATGCTCTTTCTACTTGGAACCGCTTGGTTTCCCTTTCTTGTGGCCTATGTTTTCCAGATATTGTCAATGTACATATGCCTCGTCCATTGTCCTTGGCTTGAAAAACATCACTTGATTTCATCGATGATTGTGTAGACCCCCCCAGATACTCAAGGAGTACATATGGATTCTTAGGAGAGATACCCAACATGATGGTCATCTTTCTAAGCTCAGTGGTGTACTCCTCTCACGCTACCCCTACCTTTTCCTATTATAGAGTTATTAACCTCCTAACCACTAAGCCATCATCTCCTTGAGGTCACCTCTCTGATTCAACAACTTTCCCCACTTCTTCCTTGAGTTTCCATCCTAATTCCCACCTGGTCATTTTTTTCCTTCATTAAGGGTGCGACCAAAAGGGTTGGTTGCTCTTCCCGGCCTGCCAGGGAGTGATCGGTCGCTCTGTTTGTGTGTCTAGGGAGCGACGGAGCCTAGAAACTCCCATTTTCTGACTTGGCTGCAATGGATGAGACCTCCCACTAATTTCTCTGGGTTTAGCCTTGAGAAGGCTTCCATTATGAGCTCCAAGTTCTTACCCTAAAAACCATATGGCCTTGTCCCTAAAGCCCTATAAAAACCAGGTCATTCTCATGGGAAGGGAGAGGAAAGAGCTAGTAAACTTATACTACTACTTTGGCTACCAAATTTGGGCAAGGAACTTGGAAAGAGACTGTTG
Source organism: Picea engelmannii (assembly GCA_009831015.1). Classification (NCBI taxonomy): domain Eukaryota; kingdom Viridiplantae; phylum Streptophyta; class Pinopsida; order Pinales; family Pinaceae; genus Picea; species Picea engelmannii. Next base: position 35,232 of record ML834629.1, on the reverse strand, counting down.
CATCAACTTCTCCATTTGTAAGCTGTAATGTTGTTTCAGTGATTAATAGAAGGTGTATTGGACGTTTCCCTCTATTCAATTGTCTATTTGCTTGCATATATTCATTTCGATAAACTTAATAGAGTTATGTGTTATAATCAATTAGTAGATTTGCCATTGGTTTGTATGCATCTACTTTGATCTTGGGAAGGATCTTGTTTTATTGTGTGCAGATTGATGTCTCTTGGAGCAGGAATAATATTCACACAAGAAACCAAACATGAACGTGCAGGGACAACCTTCAGAAATCAGGTATTTTTCCTCATTATAACGACTCCTAGTTACCTTTTTCATATAGATAAGATCTTGTAGTTTCCATAGATTACACCTCTATCTTTGTCTTAGGTATAGGAAGAACCTAAGGGATCTAACCTCCTGCAGGGCTCAAAATCCCTACAACAGATTGGCGACCATATTGGGGAATGCCCTTTATGTGTTTTCTTTCTATGGTCTTCATCCACTTAAGTGTCTTGATCTGATTTCCAACCTTTGTTGCACTCTTTACTGAGTTTAGTTGAAGAAACCTCCACCTTGGATCTGATTGATCTCATTCATATCTAGCATTTTTTCATTTCTCTATTTTGGTCACACCATCTCAGTGTACACAGAGCGACCCGAGACCTTTTGGTCCCACATTTCCTTCCTTGGGGGAGTGACCATACCTTCTGGTCACCCTGTTCCTCTCACTGGGGAGCGATCAGGTCGCTTTGTCTCCCTTTCTAGGGAGCGACCATCCTCTTGAAAACTTTTTTTGAAGCTTTATCCTTCAAAAAACTTACCCAAGTCCATTTCCACTAGTCTCCTTCAACACTCCAGACCTGCCTTAGGCCTGTCTCACTGATTTTATTTCAAATCCTTTTGAAATTTATGAAATTTATCTTCTTCGTTTTGTCATCTCATGTGATTGATGGGTACAACTAGAATCATCTAGTCTAATCCCTTCAATTAAGTAGAAGTCTATTGACAACTGTTTGAGAAGATTCTTTTGAAAAATATTTCTTTTTATTCTGCAAGTCTCCTTTTCATTAATTGGAATGCTTGTTGTTTCCCAAAATATTTGGAGAACCCTTCAAACTATTATCTAGACTTGAAAAATTGTGTGTTCTTAAATTTTGCATGTTTGTTTCTTCCTTTAGACTTTTTCATTCATTACAGAACATTGTTGATCGAAAGTAAAAGTTTAAAGAAGAATTTTGTTTCAATTTTCATATAGTTTGAAAAAAAAACACATTGCATTTGGAGTGCTTTAGAACATGGTTGAAACAATTTGTGTTTGGTTAAGAATTCCAAAAATCATCCAATAAGTTTGGTTGGAAAATTGTCCTTTTTCTCGTTTGCAGGAATAAAAGTGAATCGGTATGAATTAGGGTGTTTTGTTACACAAGAAGCAAAAAGAAAAGTACGCTTCTCCCTCCCATAAATAGGATTCATCGAAAAGAGAATTGTTGAAATTTCATTCTTTTGCATCTATTTGGAGTCGAGTCCTTTCACATCATGAGTTTCACTTCTGCACAACCCTTTGAGTAAAAAACAGCTCTAAAAACAAACACTCGTTTATAAAAATTACTAGACTCTTATTTTTTAAGAACACCAACAATAGTCCAAGTTTAGGGTCTTCAGACTAAGACAAGTGAGTAAATTCCCAATACCACAAAAACAAACCATAGAACACTAAAGAGTTCTTAAATCCAACCTTTATACAGGCATAACCTAGAACCCCCTCTCACACAGGGGCTAAACACGAGGTCGCGTGTGGGAGAGAAACGAAGATTACCCCTCCGAGGCTTAACCAAATGTAGTGGAACGAAAGTATATTGGGGGTTCTTCTTGAGAATCAGTTGTTTTCATTTGGTCTCAGAACTTCGTGAATCCCGAATCTGTTATGGGTCCTCTAAAGATTTTTCTGGTCCTCTTGTTCTCAATCTTCTTGGAGAATTTCGGACTTGATATCCTGCCCATAATTTTGTACCCAACTGTCAACTGTAAACGCCCGGAGTCTGAATGTGAGTTGGTGAACTTAGTTTTCGTAATATTTAGGGTCTTCACACAAGGTGACAGTGAAGGGGAGTCTTCACTCTACCTGGGTCAGACGTTGCTCAAACTCACTCGGGCTCCTTAGAGGCCAACCCACAGATAGACCATTGGGGAGCTTGCACCAAGGTGTAAGTCTGTTAAGAAAGCCACTAACGTAACTGATCCACCCACTCACTCCGACCCCTTATCACGTGTCCCCGCGATGTTGGATTTCATCACCAACTAGTGAGCTCATTGTGAGAAGTTTTGGTTTGTTTGCTTGATTCCTAGATTTATTAGCGCATGTTGTTTATTTCCTTTAGTTGGCTTTAAGACTGTCATTGTTATAATTTAATCATGTTCGACCAAGATTTGTGTAGGTCTCGGAGGATGCAAGGTTTGCCTCCTTTACATTACAAACCCTTGCCTCCTAATTCACCCGAAGACCATCCTCGAGAAGAACTCCACGAGGAAAACCACTCTAAATCTGGAAGTATTATTACTCCTTTAATTGAACACCCAGAGGGAACCAATTTTCAAAAATGGAAGATAAACAACAATGTAACCAGAACAACACCACAATAACACCAAAATGATATCAAAATAACACCAGAAAGAGCAATTCGATTACTGAGAGCAATGTTCACTTGCCTCTTCAAGGGGGAAACCTCCAACAGAGCAGATCTCTATTACAATAATATCCAAGACAACGGTTCTCATACCCTCGACTCCTATTTATACTAAATATGTCTATCAAAAGAACCATCTAGAGGAAGATCCTTCTAGAAGCGGAAGCTTCTATTAGGTCTTCTTACATTTGACTTATTCTTCCTTATTTCTAGGCCTTATTAATATTGACCTTTATTACATCGAAATATATTATTCTACCTACGTGAGGGGTTAGGTCCCTAACATGTCCTCCCCCTTCAAAACAACCTTATCCTCAAGGATTGAGATGTGGAAATTGTTGCAGAATGGTAGTTGGTCACCAAGTGGCATCTACTGGGTTTGTATCTTTCCACTGGACTAACACTTCCTTAATGGTTCGCTGACACAGGCGACGCTCACGTTGGTCCAAAACTACTTCTGGTTGTAGCCAATTGGAGCCTTCTTCCTCCAACTTGGGAAGGTTGGTTTGAGTTTGGCACTTAGTTCCAATCACCTTCTTTAAGCAGGAAACATGAAAAATAGGATGTAGATTATAATAATTGGGCAAAGCTAACTGATAGGCCACCTGTTCCACACGCTTGAGAATGGTATAAGGACCATAAAATTTGGGCACCAGTTTCTGAAAATGGTCAGCCTTGAGGGAATTTTTCTTGTAAGGTTGCAGTTGAAGAAACATCTGATCCCCTTCTACAAATTGACGTTCAGAGCGACCTTGATCTGCTTGTTGCTTCATGCGATTATGGGCCATGACCAAATTCTCTTTGAGGGTATTGAGAATAGCCTCTTGAACTGTAAGCATTTGGTCAACCGCCTGGACCTTCGAGACACCTGGTAAATATGAGAGAACTAAAGTTGGCTTTTGTCCATATACTGCTTCAAAAGGAGTCATGTGGGTAGTTGTATGGTATGAAGTGTTGTACCACCATTCAGCTAGTGGTAACCATTGAGCCCACTGATTTTGCTTTTCCGATGCAAAACACCTCAAATATGTTTCCAAAAATTTGTTGACAACTTAAGTTTGACCATCACTATGGGGATGATAAGTTGTGTTGAGATGCAATTGGGTGCCTTGTATCTTGAATAGTTCTTGCCAAAAATTGCTAGTGAAAGTTGGTTCACGATCAGAAATAATAGAATGCAGCATGCCATGAAGCTTGAAGACCTGATCCATGAAAAGTTGAGCCACAATGGATGTTGTAAATGGGTGTTGAAGAGCACAGAAATGAGCATACTTGGAATGGCAATCAACGACCACCATGATGACTAATTTATTGCCCGATATAGGTAAGCCTATAATAAAAATCCATAGAGATATCTCGCCAAATAGCAGGTGGAATCGGAAGCGGTTGTAGTGTGCCAAGAGATTTGACTGTTTCACCCTTGTTGCATTGACACACATCACATTCAACCACAAAATTACGAACGTCCTGTTTCATACCATCCTAGAAAAAAGAACGTTTGACCTTGTCATAGGTTTTGGTAAACCCTGAGTGCCCAGTTGTGGGTGTAGCATGAAGCTCAAAAAGTACCGTGGATTTAAGTTTTGATTGTTTACTTAAATACAAATGGCCTTTGTATCGAAGCTCATCATGGAGCCAAGAGTACCATGGGGAAACTGGAGAATTGGACTGCAATTTTTATATCATATGCGAACTTTTGGGATCATGTATCCATTCTTGTTGAACGGCTTGGAGCCAATCTGGTACAATGAAGGAGAGAGAAAAAAGGGACCCTTCATCTTCATATTTTCGAGAAAGTGCATCCGCAACCACATTGTCTTTCCCTTTTTTGTAAAGGATCTCATAATCATATCCAAAGAGCTTAGTCACCCATTTTTGTTGCTCTGGGGAGGAAATGCGTCGTTCCAGAAAATACTTGAGGCTTTGATGATCTGTCTTAATTTGGAAGCATTTCCCCAATAGATAAGGGTGCCAAAGATCAACGACATGCAGAATAGCCAACATTTCCTTTTCATAGATTGATTTGCCCAAATTTCGTTCAGACAGTTGTTGCTGGTAAAAGCCAAAGGTCGACCTTCTTGCATAAGGACAACACCAATTCCTTTCTCTGAAGCATCACATTCCAGAACAAAGGTCTTTGTGAAATCAGGAAGTGCCAAGATGGGAGTGGTGCACATGGCCATCTTCAAGGTTTGAAAAGTCTGAGAAACTGTTGGAGTCTAGGTGAGAGAATTATTTTTAAGGAGTGCAGTGAGAGGGGCCACAATCTTTCCATAATTCTTAACAAACTTGCGATAATAACCTATTAAGCCCATAAATCCACGCAATCTTTTGAGAGTCTTTGGGTGAGGCTAGTCTTGCATAGCTTCAATATTTTTAGGATCCACCCTTACGTCGTGCTTGCCAACAAGATGACCCAAGTACTCGACTTCTGAGGCTCCAAAAACACATTTAGATTGTTTCAGGAAAAGTTGGTGCCGAGAGAGTAGATGGAGAACTTGATCCACATGAGCAAGATGGTTTGTCCAGGTTTTGCTATAGATGAGTATATCATCAAAGAAAACTAAGACAAAATATCGGAGAAAAGGACGGAATACATGATTCATGAAGCTTTGGAAAGTGGAGGGAGCATTACACAAACCAAAGGGCATGACCAAAAACTCATAGTGGACCTCATGAGTTCTAAAGGTAGTCTTAGGAATGTCTGCCTCTTTCATACGGATCTTGTGGTAGCCAGAACGAAGATCAAGTTTAGTAAAGAACTGGGCGCCACTCAATTCATCCAAGATATCATCAATGACAGGAATGAGAAATTTGTCTTTAATGGTGAGTTTGTTGAGGGCACAAAAATTAGGACACATGCACCAAGAGCCTTCTTTCTTCATGACCATGACCACAGGAGAAGAGTAGGGGCTTGTAATAGGGTGGATAACACCTGCGTTAAGCAGTTCTTGAACCATTTTCTCAATTTCATTTTTTGGGGAAAAGGGGTGATGATAGGGACGGATATTAGGAGGAAGGCTTCCTGGGACAAGGGGAATGGAATGATCATGAATACCACGGGAAGGAGGGAGTCCCTAGGGAGTGGAAAAAACCACTTGATGTTGAGAGAGGATGGATTGGAGGTCCTGTGGCACAGAGGGTGTCTCAGTTTCTTGTATGGCATGGAGTTAGGAAATAACACCCAAATGACCTTTTTTGAGCAACTTTTCCATGCGATGGGAACTAATGATCTCAAGGGAACCAACGGTGATGCCTTGGAACTTATATTGATGGCCCTCCTGGTCGAATTGCATGGTTAATTCCTTAAAATCCATGAGAATGGGACCCAAAGTCCTTATCCAGTCTGCACCCAACACAATGTCACAACCGCCCATGTCGATAGCAAACATATGATATTTTAGGTGGTAGTCACAAATTTGGAGACGCACATTTTCACAACGCCCTCCACATTTCATGGACCCGCCATTGGTAATCATGATCTGGAAATTATTGACAGCACGGATATAGAAATTAGTTTCTTGGGAAATGTGGCGATGAATAAAATTATGGGTGCTTTTACTATCAACAAGAATGATGACCTTCCTATGCTTGATGTAGCCAATTAGTTTGAGGGTTTGGGGAGCAGAGAAGCCCGTGAGAGCATTTAGGGAAATGACTGGTTCTACTTCGGGAGGGTCTGAGGGAGGGGTAATGTCAGTGGGTTCAAGTGACTCGGACACAAGGGGAGCTTCAACATCCTCTTCTGAAACATCCTCCGATATGGCCATAAAAATCTTTTGTTCCTTACACTTGTGTCCCAGAAAATATTTGTCATCACAATTATAACAAAGGCCTTTGAGTTGGCATTCAACCATTTCGGCCCTAGTAAATTTTTGGATCTTTAGTGGAGTAGAAGGAGGAGTGGGATTTACTGGTTTAGTGTGAGGAATAAAGGAGGGTTTCTGGTTTTGAGAAGGAACCACCTGTTGTGCTTCCTTAGCTCATTTAGTAGCCTCCACCCAACTTAGAGGCCGAGCCATGAGGACATGGGAACGAATATCATCCTTGAAGCCGCTGATAAAACATTCTCTGAAAAAAACATCAGACATTCCCTTTGTATGAAAATTCAGTTGCTCAAAAGCATCTATAAAGTATTCCACTGTGCTAGATTGTTTCAACTTTGTCAAACGGCCTAAATGGTTGGTGTCAATGTCAAAGCGTTCATAAAGCTCTGCCACAAAGTGTGTCCAAGCAACATACCCTTGACGGGGAGTTTTTCTCCATTGCTACTATTGCCAACGTTCTTGATCTAGATGGAGAATACCATACCGGAGTTTGGCCAAGTCATCTATAATGTCGTATAAAGAGAAATAATGTTCCATTTGAGTTACCCAACCAGTGGGATCCGAGTCATCAAATTTGGTCACATCCACTCGCGGAAGGCATATGTCACGCTGAAAGTGATGGGGCTGAAAATTATGGGAATGAGAGGAAGTTTTAGCTTCAGTATGCAAAGGTGGGTCAGATAAAGGGATATTTGCAGGGATATGTAGCTTCGTGCAGATCATCGAAGCGACAGATTCAAAATGGGTAATCATGTCTTGTTTGAGGTCTTTGATTGAGGCAACGATGGAGGAATGCATTTTTTTTATTGATGGAGGCAATATTGGCACTGAGTTGTCTCAATTCTTGTTGGGTCTCTATGAAATTAGATTGCAAGGTATTGAAGTGAGCTTCCAGGTCTTGGCTATAGGTATGGGCCATGATGATGAGGGAACTAAAGAGGGGCGGGTGGGGTCAAAAATTTTGCTGAAAAATGATAGGTATGAATGTGATAAGGGCGAAGAGATAAATCCAATGGAATAGGTCTCAAATAATGGTGCAAAATTTTTTAGACTCTTTTTTTAACACCTACGGATTTATACTTTGGTTTGAAGAATACTGCAGTGATGAAATGCCCAAATGCTTAACCAAGAAGAAATGTGTAGTGATTTGGAAACTTGAACACAGTTGCATGGCAATAGATCTTGTTTGTTTTACTTTTTGTTTCCGTCCCCAAGGGTTAGGTATTTAAGGGTTCTACAGACAAGGTTTTTCCCTGTGCTATAGCTCTCTAATATACGTGTGGGGTCCAACAGTAGTACTCATCCCAATATCTCAGGGCACCAACAAAGGAGGCTAGACCGTGCCCTTAGCCGTACTACCTGACTACCCAGGTACTAGAGAGTATCTTCTCGAGTGTTGTTCTCAGTGGAACTATAGCAGTCAAGCGACCGATCGATTTATCTAAAGAAGGCTTCAAAAAATCTAGGTCAATCTGTATACAGGTGTTGTCTGATGCGCTACCACTCGAAGGGGTACCAACAGGGGTTACAAGGGTGGCCAACAGATGTGTGCTTAAGTACCACTTGTATTTCATGTGTGTATGAATCCCTGACCTTGGGTTTATGCGCGTAACGACAGATTTTTGTAGCTTAAAGACGTCTAAATACGTCTCTACCCTAAAAAAAAAATTAACCCACAAATTTGTGCCGAGGAAAGTGCTTTGATACCACTTGTAATATTCCAAATATGAAAAGTATGTAGAACATAAATAAAATGCTAGAAATGGCAGATAAACAACAGTATAACCAGAACAACACCAAAATGATATCAAAATAACACCAGAAAGAGCACTTCGATTACTGAGAGCAATGTTCACTTGCCTCTTCGAGGGGGCAACCTCTAACAGAGCAAAGCTCTATTACAATAATATCCAAGACAACAGTTCTCATACCCTCAACTCCTATTTATACAAAATATGTCTATCAAAAGATCCATCTAGAGGAAGATCCTTCTATAACAGAAGCTTCTATTAAGTCTTCTTACATCCAACTTATTCTTCCTTATTTCTAGGAATTATTAATATTGACCTTTATTACATCGAAATATATTATTCTACCTACGTGAGGGGTTAGGTCCCTAACACCTGTCAATCCACCCTTGACCGACCCTCTTGGCCCCATCCTCATATAGGTAAACTCTTATGGAGAACCGAAACTTGATACCAATTACCCTCGTCTACCACTTGTACCTTGCGAAGACATCGTGAACATGGAATCCTAACAACTCCACCCATCATAAGGATTCACCACAGGTTTATGGTCCATCTAATCATATCCAGACTCTTGCACAACCCTTTGGACATGACATTTTCAATCGGTTAGACACAACTATTGACTCAACTTTTAAACTCTTACATCGTTATCCTTCACATGCCTCTTCACACTCTCCTCATCCCCCCACATCTAGCATATCTTATATGTTTCAAACTTCTTTCGCTCATCCCTCCCCTATCCACTCTACATTACAACAAGTTCCACTGAATGTGGTCCCAACCCAAACATCTACATTGACATCCATATCACAAGTTGTCCAAACTGTCTTAGCGCCACCCTCAAGAACCCAACCTTCTACAACCCCCACTGGGGGGAAACCTCTATTTACCCCACTATTCTTAGGAGGCAATCCCAACCTTTTTGGACAACAACCTTCGACGGGAGGATTTCCTCCCCAGGGAGGTCAACTAATGGGTTTAGGACAACAAACATCTACGATCCAACCTTTCACTAGGGGAAAACCCCTGTACTCAGGGAAAATATCATGTCAACATCCAGTCGGGAGGAAACCCTCGAATTCTAGATCATTTTCAACGGGGGCATACCCTCCCATCGGGAGCCAACCTTTATTCGACTGGGGGTAACCATCCACTGGGGGGCAATGCCCAGCCACACGGCCATACTTGCTCTGGGGGAAATAATCAACTCGGGGGAAACCCCCAACTATCATACAACAACCAATGCGGGGCCAAACTATTCCTTCTACCACCAACCTACCATCAGGACACCCTTACCTAGGAATAACAAACATTGTATGGAACCAACATAATCAACCTGTCAACCCTGAAATTTCCACTCAACCAGGAGGAGGACCACCCTATGGTGGCATATCTTTTAAATGACCACACCATGGCGGGGGACCCCCTGGGCGACCACCTAATGGTGGCGGACCTCTTGGAGGACAACCCTATGGAGGAGGACCCGTTGGGGGACCACCTTATGGAAACAGACCTCCTGGAGGAGGACCCCATGGGGGACCAACCTATGGTGGCAGACCTCCTGGAGGACTAGCCTATGGAGGAGGACCCCATGGGGGACCACCCTATGGAGGAGGACCCCCTGGAGGACCACACTATGGAGGAGGACCCCCTGGAGGACCTCCATAAAAACCACCTCACGGAGGAGGACCATATCACCAACCTCCACAGGTCAAAAAACAACTCTCATTCTTGGAAACTTTAGATTTGCCAGATATTTCATGGTTGACTAATGACCCCATATGCCATTCTCCTTTTTGCCCCCCCATTCTTGCCAAACTTCCATCAGACATTCTAAAATTTGACAAAAAACTAGGCAAAGATCTGAATAATTATGTAATGACCTTCCATCTATGGTGTTCTTCAAACTCCTTGATGGACAACTCGATTCGATTATGACTTTTCCATCGAACCCTCACATGATCAACAACTAAATGGTATATAGAACTGTTGTGTAACTCCTTTGACGACTTTAATTCCCTTGCCATGGAATTTTTGACACACTTTCAATTACCTATCTGATATGAGACTGGTACAAAGCTCTTAACCTCATTACACCAATCAAATTCCACCCATATTTCAAATCACATTCATGATTGGATGCGTCAGCGATGATTAATCAAAGCCACAATCCTGGATCAATTATTAGTTGATTGGTTCACAAAGTCCCTTTTTCCACCTATAGCTCGATATGTCTCCATGGGAGGCGTTGTTACCGAGAAACAAGCCATCAGTTGAGCCCAGTATTTAGATTTGGTATACTCTCAATCTGGCACATTTTATGACCTAATTCCTAATGCCCCTCGATCGTCGAATGATCAAACCAAACCAACACCTAGACCCCATGTCGATGGTATGATCAATCATGTTTCCACAGATACAATTGGTCAAATTATTGGGCAACATAGCCAATCGACTAAAGCTACCAATCCTAGCTCATCTGTCAATACTAGCACTCTGAGCAAGCCCCCTACCCAAACCTCCAAGGTTAATACGGTGCAATCAACCACGCCAAAAAACCCACAACAATGAGGAGGAAAAAATAAGGGTAATAATAATAAGAAAAAAGAGAAAATCTTAAGAGAAGTCGGGCCCTAAAACCCAAGAAAACAACACTAATGGCAAGAGAAAACGAAAGGATAAATATCCATGCATGATTTGTAAAGAGGATAATTTCACTAAAGATTGTCCTTGTCTCGCTCAAATTCATCAATATCTCGAGTGAAGAACATCCCCTTATACACCTGTCGTTTTAACAAATCCTTTCCCCCCCAGCAACAACAACTTGTCACACAAACACAAGCACCTCCACTAGGTGGCAACCCCGAGTTCCCATCAGTGAATATATTGATGGTTAAATCTACGGCCATATCTCCTAGAGCCAAGAATTATGATTTTCCAGAAAGTGATTCTTTACCCAAGGATACCCCTGTTGGTTGTGGAGCCTGATTATCTTCTTGATTCAGAGGTCTTTTATTTTCAGCCATGTTTATACCCCATGAAGTATTTACACCCCATAAGTATGTACAGTCTTGCACGCAGGGGAGTGCAAAGGGGGGGTACCCCCTCTGCAGGGTCCGAGGGTTTGGGGGCAAGCGGGGGTGAAGCCCCCGAAGGAAAAATTGCATTGTAAATGTATATTGTAATTTCATTGTAAATCTGGACCGTTCATTATAAGGTCACAGATCTAATGATAGAGATTATGTTAGGGTTCTTTTCCCTAGAAGGAAACCCTCTTTTATGAGGAAAATGTATTGCGGCTATGGTTGATGGTGAATATTGTATTGTGAGATAGGAGACTGTGAGAGAAAGAAGAGGAAGTTACAACGGGTTTTTCTATAGGTTGTATCACTTCATTTGCTGGATAATAATAAAGGAAGGACCTGGCAAATTTCTCTGGTGGACGTAGCCCACACTGGATGAACCACGTAAATCTGTGTCTCTATTGTCTTGTGTATCTTCTGTGTTTTGTTTCCGCATTTGTTTTATTTTATTGCTCTGCGGTCCTGTTTTTCTAACAACTAGTATTAGAGTGAAAGGTAACTCGTAGGAAAAGAAGGTTCCTGGTTCGAGTGGGAGCAACGTCGGAAGATGGAAAGTTTAGGGTCAAGAAGTTTAACGACCAAAACTACCGGTTATGGAAGATGCAGATGGAAGACTATTTATATCAGAAGGATCTATTCCTACCATTGGGCGGAATAGAAAAGAAGTCGACGGCTACGAAGGACGAAGAATGGGAGATTCTTGACAGAAAGGCTCTAGGAACGATACGACTGAGCCTGGCAACATCAGTGGCTTTCAATATTTCCAAAGAAAAGACAATGAAGGGTTTGATGGATGCATTGACCAAATTGTATGAAAAACCCTCGGCGTCCAATAAGGTATTTCTAATGAAGAGATTATTTAATATGAAGATGTCGGAAGGTGGGTCTGTTGCAGATCATTTAAATGATTTTAATACGGTTACTAATCAACTAAGTTCTGTAAAAGTGGACTTTGATGATGAGGTCAGGGCTCTTCTAATCTTGCGCTCATTGCTAGAAAGTTGGAACGGCTTGGTTATGGCTATAAGTAACTCTGTCTCTGGTTCAAATACTTTAAAATTTGATTATGTTGTTGGTGTTATCCTTAGTGAGGAAATGCGACGGAAAAGCACAAGTGAGACATCAGGAAATGCGTTGAACATGGAGAATAGGGGAAGACAAAACGATAGAGGAAAGGGTTTCGGGAACAGTGGGAATTCTAGAAAGGGCAGATCCAAATCTAGACTTGGAAAGATAGAGTGTTGAAATTGTGGGAAGAAAAGACATCTGAAGAAAGATTGCAGAGCTCCAAAGAAACAAAGAGATGGACAACAGGAGAGAAATCAGGAAGCAAATGTAACAGGTGATGTGTTACAAGATGCTTTGATTCTTTCTGTAGATAATATTTATGAGTCTTGGGTAGTA
>ML834628.1:75482-90245 GCA_009831015.1 Picea engelmannii | reverse complement strand
AACGAACAAATAATGTGCTCTGTGTACACCTATGACCGCTAGCAACCATTATACATTGAGTAGTTTGGAAGACAAACAATTACCAAATTACCTTCTATATCTCACACAAACTAATAAGAAACTTTCAATTCAACATAGAATATACAATACAGGTTATGCAAGATTCTAAGGCTATAATCACTTCCTAGATCTCACACGGACTAACAATAAAATTTTCAATTGAATCATAGAATTTACGATATAGTTATGCGAGATCCTAAGGCTATATTATACAATTAAATATTAATACAATTACAATTCTTGAATAAGAATACCGTAATCGAAGATGACAAAGTCGAAGATGTTCTTCAGCAAATGCGCTCCTTCCGACCTCTCTCTTGCTAATCGTTGAGACTTAACCGATACCTCCCAGCCAACGCTAGGGGTACTCTTCTCCCCCCTTAGCCCCTCGAGCCACAAAGAGGCCACACACACAAAACCAGAATTACTCTAGCGCCAAGCTTGCCTCGCAAGGTAGAGACACCACTCTTTTTCAGGCTGGGTATCCCAACTCTCACAAGTAAAACCAATCAAAAATAATTCAGAAGCATAACTTTACCCTTAACCAATGTGATCCCTTTTCCATCTTGACCACTTGATTTATAGGAAATTCCTCATTGACACATCCCCACTTGCATCATTAAATTTGCTTTTTAATTAAAAAAATTAGAATTATTCCCCCCTTACACTTGTCACCCTCTCCCCAAGTTGCACAAGTGTTTACATATTATATTTTAATTAAAAGTCAATTTCCCTCACCTTTCTTAAATGTGCTCCTTAAATCACTCCTAGTTTCCACTTTATTCCCCATATTCCCATTTAATGAATGACACCTTACTAAATCTGAGTTGAGTTAAAATAAGAGTCTTTTTCTAGTTAGACTAGTGTTAACTAGACTTTAGATACCTTTCTATGCGTACACATTCTTTCGTTTTTATTTCTTTCTTATTTTAAAATCCCCCTTTTTATATTTGCTTGCACACATGTTCCTTATAACAAATATTTAAATATGTTTCACCTTTTGTTAATTCTTAACTTGATTTACTTCATTCCTTTTTAATTTAATTTATAATTTAGTTTTACTCTTCTTACAAGAACTTAGACTTAGGCTTCATTTTTTTGAATAGGATTAGACTTTCATTTAGGATTTACAATTAATAATTTCATTCTTTAGTTAATTAATTAAATCTGGCAAGGCCTAAAGATTTTTCAAGATTTAATTATTCTCTCAAGTTTTATTTACGTTATGTGCCCTTTAAGATGCACTCCATGCTCCAAGGGTGCCACTCGCCTTCGACTGGTTTTGGTAGTTGTCCAACCCTTAGATTCAACACTCCATTATTGCGAACTTGTGAGAGACTAAGGACTTCTAAGGAACAAGGACTCTGTTTTATTGTGCGCCCCTTAGACTCTTCGTGAGTGACTGTCTCAGTTTTCCCTCACGACATCGTGGACCTCTCGAACTAGGTAATCGATAACCTACGATTCGAGCCACGAAGGGAGTGCTAGTAGGTTGTGACAGGGACGCTGCCACACCTCTCCCTCAATATATGGTCTATGTGCATGGCCCCTTTACTCCTTATGTGAGTCATATTAGCAAGCATTCATCAACCTGTATTCATTAACAAAACACTGTCAATGATCTATACACAAAATCATAATATAATCGATCATATGTCACATATGCATAGATGAAATACTCAAACCAATACAGTCCACTCCCTGACTCAATCTAGAGTCCCAAGAGGTCCATTGATTCCATCAACATCCACAATCTATCAAGTGTCTTGCACACTCAGGAGAAACTTGTCAATAGTATATGTCGATACATATATATCAATTAAAATTAAATCACAACCAACAACATCATCATAAAAATCCATAAGCGAAACAAATAACCATGTACTATAACCGGATCACTTGCACACAAGTGTCCTCAAAGAATAAGTCGATAACATGTGCTCGCAAGAGCGGGATGTTACAAACACCCCCTCTTGTTTTAAACTTGATACCAAAGTTGTACAATATATAAAATGTAGAAATAAAAGTATCTGACAAGATCTATATGTCTAATCTATCAAACAAGTAAGGAAACTGCTCACTTCTCCCATGTAGTCGAGTGTGGACTATAATTGTCCTACTGGACCTTGACCTGATTGACTATTCGACACCATAGCTATCGAATGCGACGATCCAGAATGCAGATTGGCTCCGCTGTGAGAGCACCCTCGTCCGACACCTGCAAAGAACTCATATCAATCACATGTGTAGGATCACTAACATAATGTCTCAAAATAGATACATGAAATACATTGTGCATACGCCTCAAAGAATCAGGCAAGACTAGTAGATAGGCCATGGGTCCCTTCTTTTCCATAATTTGGAAAGTTCCCACAAACCTAGGAGAGATTTTAACACCCTTTCCAAACTTAATTGAACTCTTGTGCGGTTTCACCCGCAAGAAAACTCGATCACCAACTTCATAACTGCGGTCAATGCGATGTGCATCAACATAACTCTTTTTTCGATCTTGTGCTTATTTAATCCTTTGTCTTATCATTTTCATTTGTTCTTCCATTTATTGGATCACTTATGGTCCTACTAGGACCCTATCCTCAAGTCAATCCCAGCTCAATGACATACGACACAGTCTCCCATATAGAAACTCAAATGGTGCCATATTAATGTTACTTTGATAAATGTTGTTG
Source organism: Picea engelmannii (assembly GCA_009831015.1). Lineage (NCBI taxonomy): Eukaryota > Viridiplantae > Streptophyta > Pinopsida > Pinales > Pinaceae > Picea > Picea engelmannii. The sequence goes on along the minus strand of ML834628.1, from coordinate 87,498 downwards.
TATGCAAACTCTACCAGTTGCAAGAACTCTTCCCAACATTTCTGTTGGTCCATTACATACATATGCAACATATCTTCCAAAATTTGGTTCGTTCTTTCTGTCTGTCCTTCTGTCTCAGGGTGATACACTGTACTAAAGTTCAGTTGTGTCCCCAAGGCCTCTTGGAAAATGGTCCAAAATCATCCCTTAAACACCAATCCTCTATCGGATATGATCCTTTTTGGCACTCCATGCAATCTCACAATCTCGCTGAAAAAAACTCTAGCTATGTCTGGCGCCTGATACGTCATACACACAGGAATAAAATGTGCACTCTTCATTAGAGTGTCAACTTCCATGAAAATTGAGACGTGTCTTCTTGTCGTCAACGACAATCCAACAATAAAGTCCATCGAAATAGCCTCCCATTTCAATTCCAGGATAATGTGTGGCTCTAATCATCCTCCCAGATGTCTATGTTCAGCTTTCACTTGATGATATTCTAGACATTGTGCCACGTAACTAACTAGGTCTTCCTTCATTCCTTTCCAGTAGAATAAAGGATTAAGGTCTGCCTTCATTTTTGTGACTCCCAGGTGAGCCATGCACACAACTCGATGAGATTCTCTTAAGATCAAAATTCTCAATTCGTCATTAGGCGCTATGTAAATCGTATTATTATACCTCATCAGTTCGTCATTGTCCAATGTATAACCTTCAAACTTTGGTGCCATCATGGTATCTTGTCCAATATTTTCTTTAACTTCCTTGTACCAATTATCGTTTCTCTGTAACGCTAGAATATTTTCTTGAAGATTATTTTGAAGAGGTATTACCGAGAATATGCGTGGTATCCAAATCAACGCATCGACCACTATGTTAACCATACCTTTTATGTAAGAAATATCGAAGTTGTATTCTCTAAGTAGTTCTGACCAACGCCTCCATCGTGCGTTCATGTCACTCTGCATAAATATGTGCTGCAACCCACAATGATCTATCCTTAATTCCAATATTCATCCAATTAGATAGTGACCCCAAACTCTCAAGGCATATACAATAGCCAATAACTCCAAGTCATGTGTTGTGTAGTTCTCCACATGCTTTCTCAACTTTCTTGAAATGTAAGTGATCACTCAACCATCTTGCATCAAAAATCTGCCTAAACCCTCCTTGGATGTGTCTATGCATACCAAGAATTCCTTGTCCATGTCGGGGAATTCAGTATTGGTGTTGTCGTCATCAAATCCTTGAGCCTTTGAAATTCTTTCGTGCATTTCTCAGGCTATAAAAAATTATTTTTTTTCTTTTGAAATTTTGTGATCGGATTTGCTATCTTCGAAAAACCTTCGACGAATAGTCGATAATATCCTGCTAAAACCATAAAGATGCGTACTTATTGTACATTTGTTGGTGCATGATATTCCATAATAGCCGCTACCTTTGATAGATCCACAACTATACCTTCACCGAATATAATGTTCCCCAAGTAATGAATCTTAAATTGGTAAAAAGAACATTTCAACAGTTTCCCGTATAATTTGTTTTCTTGTTAACGCTATAGTACTAAGATTAAATGTTCATCATGCTCTTCTGTCATCCAAAAATATATCAGTATGTCATCAATGAATACTTGAACAAACTTTTCCAAGTATTCACGGAACACCCCATTCATCAAACTCATGAATACTCCCGGGGCGTTTGTCAGTCCAAACAGTAAAACGATAAACTCATAGTGTCCAAACCTCGTCTTGAATGCGGTCTTAGGCATATCTTCCTCTTTAATTCGTAACTAGTGATATCTTGATCTCAATTCGATCTTTGAAAACATTGTCACGCCTTTCATTTGATCAAACAAATCGTCTATTCTTGGCAACAGATACTAGTTCTTGATCGTTGCCTTGTTCAATTGACGATAGTCAATACAAAGTCTCCATGATCCATCCTTCTTTCTTTTAAAAATAACCGGCGCACCCCAAGGTGATATACTTGGACATATAAGTCCCAAATTCAACAACTCCTTGAATTTCATTTTCAACTCCTGTAACTCAGGTGTTGACATCCGATAAGGCGTTCTTGCTATCGATTCAGTTCCTAGTTTCAATTTGATCGTAAACTCCAACTCTCTTTCAGGTGGAAACACTGGTAACTCTTCTGGAAACATGTCAACAAACTCTCATACTACCAGAAGGTTTTCTAATCCTTCCACCTCACCCTTGTCCTTTAGTGCTAAGATTGCATATAAATTACATCCTTTGCGCATGATCTTTTGTAGCTGTAGGGAAGAAATGAACCTCAAGGACACTCCATGGTTTCTTCCCACAATCACTCTTCTCTACCCCACATCATCGATCAAACTTAATTGTTTCATCTTATAGTTGAGTATCGAATCATGCGATTCCAATCAGTCCATACCGATCGCTATGTCATAATATCATAAGATAGTGACATATAGGTTGGGATTTGTTACAAAATCTCCCAAGTTAATGCTACAGTCTGTAATCCTTCCTCCAACCTTCTGTTTGGCACCCAAAACCATTTCTATGCATCTAAACTCGTCCTGCTTGAATGCCTTTACCTTAATTATTTTTAGCGCTGCACTAGAAATAAAGTTCTCTATAGCACCTGGATCTATCAAAATACTAAAATTTTGGCCAACGATTATACCTGATGTCTCGAGCATAGTGGATTGGTGCTCGACTTGTCGATTATTCACTGCTGCATGAATCTTGCGGGCCTTGCCCAAATCTCCAACTATAGTGTGTCTTGTTGATCCAACCGCTCTGGCCTTCTCAACCGAACATCCTCACTGGTAATGTGGCTCTCCACATGTACAACATCCGGTCTTCGGTCCAATACTCCTGGTCCTCGAAGTAGAAGCTGCTAGCCTGCTAGTTTGAGATCCTGGTCTGTTCTGCTGAACATGCTTAAATTGTTGCTTCTGCGAGCGACACTGCTGCTGATGCAGTGGTCCTCTATAGGGAGTCGATCATCGTGGTGTCATGAACATTGGTCGTCTAGACACATCTCGATACCCTGTTGTCTGTCTAGCTGGCGTTGGATGATGCTGCGCTCCTGATGTCATCTGTCCAGTTGGTCTTTCAGGGGCCCTGCCCTGACCCCCGCTGGTCAGCTGTTCCTCATCTATGAGGGATCTATGGACTGCATCATGCAACGTCTGAGGCATTAGGATCCTCACCTTCAAACGAATGTTTAAGTTAAGTCTGAACATAAACTTGTTGACCTTTAGCTTCTTTGTGTTCAGATGTGGAGCATACCGAAGTAGCTCCATAAATCTGGCCTCATATTCTGACATTGTATGACCAACCTCTCATAAGGTGTTGAACTCATTGAGATGGTGCTCTATGAATTCCTATGATAAATACCTCTCCCTGAAGCATTCCTCAAACAGTTTCCATGACACGTCTTCAATGGCCATGTTTAGTTGAGGTAGGAGCGTCTTCCACCATAGAAGAGAACCCCCCTTTAGCTGAAATACCACCATGAATACCTTCATGTTGGAGGTGTAGTAACGAAGTGAAAATCACATCACCATGTTCTCCAACCATGCCTTGACGCTGAGACGTCCTTGGCACCCATGAACTTGATAAAATTCACCTTCTCGAGTTCTCTGTGAATGCTACCACTACCAGCTGGAGCGTGCTGTGAACCCTCATTGGGTATAGAGGCTCTGACCTCATCTCTATCTAGTCGGTTAATCAATGCCTTTGACATCCTATGAAAGTACCTCATCAAACCAACCACATCTCCCATGACAACCTTCTCCTGTCCAATAACTTGTTCTTCTCCTTGGGTTTTGGACCCCTCTAGTGTGGATGCTATTGGAGGCGTCACACTTCTTCCCCTAGCACCACATCATCTACCTCCATGACGTCCTCTAACCATGATTACCTGGATGGACAAATTTTAATTTTAATTAACAATATTGTTTTAATCATAAGTTTAACACATGGGAAGGTGTAACTGTTCACATTCACAGGGTTGAACCCACTCTAATACCACATGGAACGTCTCCTCCATTATGACAACGAATAGTGATGTACAATACACATTTTTTTTCTTTCACATTAGGATATTAAAATCGTCACAACATAATTAATAACATCGCAAGAGACCCATCATAATAACTAATAAAGACACATAATCAGTGCATTAACATAATTAATAGCGGCATACAATCAAACCATCATCATAATAAACATCGACACAAATCAACGCATCGTCATAATTAATAGCTTCACATATTCAAAACATCGTCATAATAAACAACGACACAAATCGACACATCACGATCAACTGAAGAAAATACTAATAAATGATCAACCATGTCACTGAATAATAAAGGAACTGTCCACCCAACCTACCTTGCATGGTTAGGACCTCCAAGACACATAAGTAATGCTCAAGTACATGATTCATCCAATTGATTTTGACCATTTAAAGTCTCAGGACTAGTGATTGTTCTGAGGAACAAGGAGATATCTAAATCCCATATCCAACTTCTATCCTAAACATCATGACTAGATTCTAATAGTAATTCTTGGAATCACACATAATTATTCTCGTTAACAATTAGCATGTGAACAATAACACTGCATCTACGCAAGGAAAGATCATGGACAACATGTTAATAACTGCATCATTTCTATGCTATTCAGAACCTTTAACTAGTAGCGCAACACAATAACAAGTATCATAAGCATATATCATTTTCATGGATGTGCAAGGATAATCTACTTTACTTAATCAAACTTCAAGCAATAAATAAGTGCAAAAGGGTACATGGATATTACATAAGAAATAATAAAAGTCACGAGAGCATAAGTATAAACTTGTAACATATATAATCTTTCCCGATCATTCATAGCACTTGCCAAGCCAAGTTCATTAAGGTCATGTATCAATTATCGTTTGCTTCACGCTTTTGTGGCCAAAATCAATTATATAAATCTCAAATGTGTTTTCCTTTAATAGGAAGCCTTCAATAATATAAATGAAATTCAATATCAATTACCATCCCAATTAAGAATTCTATAAGAAATCAACCTCTTAAGAGCACGTAAGAGAATTTAATACCAGAATATAGATCAGAAGTAAGGCTCCGATAAGATCAACTTAATAAGCATTACTTAAGGGATTCTATACTACTATCATCCTTTAAGGACTATAACATTGAATCTTAACAAGCAACACTAAGTATTCAAGCAACACTAAGTATTCAAGCTACCACATATCCAATTTAAAATACCGAAAGAGAGACCCAACCCTTATTAACAATCTATAAAAAGATTCAATGTTTCCTTACCTATTCATTTATAAGTATTAAAAAATCATAAGAAAATCAATCTTCTTGAGCCATACATACCAATTCAATGCTACCTTACTTTAACTATTCCTTAAACTATATAAAAATGGGTCAACAACATATTAAATAATTTAGAAGGAATTACACCATCCTTCATATCTATATGTAAAGACTATAGGAAGTTCAATTCATAACCATAATATGTCAATATTTTAAACCACCTTTCCTTTTCTTATATAATTAACTATAATATTTTGGTTCCATAAGAGTAATATATACAAATGTTTCATGCTAAAATTTTCATTTCCATACATATTCTTATATAAGGAACTATAAAATTTCAATTCCCTATAAAAATTATATAAATGTTACATAGAAAAATTTACATCTACTAAGCAAGGAAAATAAGGAAAGTCAATCTAACCAAGCAAAACAAGACCTCCATGTTAACCTTAACCAAAAGAAGATCAACACTCCTTGTTAAGTTAATTATACACGTATTGTTATATAACTGGATAAGTTTCAAGGTGGAAGGATATCATAAGAGAATACCCTGTCTCAGGCAATTAACTATCTGATGTCTAGGATTAATTGAGGCAGCGAAAGAAATCATCGACATAATGATTTCAATGGAAACTTTCAACCAATATGCACATAGCTTACAAGTGGATGGAGTTCGCACGTCAAGTCGTGGGTTCAACCAACACTACACACCCAATTAACTCCAAGGCTCGAAACACATGGTGATAAGGAAAAGACCCACAAAATAAATTACCGGAATAGCGCCACCACTCACTCTCAAGCTGGGTATCCCAACTCTCACAAGTAAAACCAATCAAAAATAATTTGGAAGCATAACTTTACCCTTAACCAATGCGATCCCTTTCTCATCTTGACCACTTGTTTTATAAGAAATTCCTCACTAACACATCCCCACTTGCATCATTAAATTTGCTTTTTAATTAAAAAATTAGAATTATCCCCTTACACTTGTCACCCTCTCCCCAAGTTTCACAAGTGTTTATATATTATATTTTAATTAAAAGTCAATTTCCCTCACCTTTCCTAAATGCGCTCCTTAAATCACTCCTCTTTGCCTCTTTATTCCCTATTTTCCCATTTAATGACTAACGCCTTACTAAATCTGAGTTGAGTTAAATAAAAAGTTTTTTTCTAGTTAGACTAGTGTTAACTAGACTCTAGATTCCTTTCTATGCGTACACATTATTTCATGTTTATTTCTTTCTTATTTAAAAAACCCCCTCTTTATATTTTCTTGCACACATGTGCCTTATATCAAATATTTAAATATATTTCACCTTTTATTAATTCTTAACTTGATTTAATTCATTCCTTTTTAATTTAATTTATAATTTAGTTTTAGTATTCTTACAAGAACTTAGACTTAGGCTTAATTTTTTTGAATAGGCTTAGACTTTCATTTGGGATTTACAATTAAGAATTTAATTCTTTAATTAATTAATTAAATCCTACAAGGCCTACATATTTTTCAAGGTTTAATTATTCTCTCAAGGTTTTCTAGGCCACCTAGATTCATTGACTCAAGTTTTATTTGCGCGATGTTCTCTTCAAGACGCACTCCGTGCTCCAAGGGCGCCACTCGCCTTCTATTGGTTTTGGTAGTTTTCCAACCCTTGGAGTCAACACTCCATTCAGGCGACCTTGTGAGAGACTAAGGGCTTCTAAGGAATAAGCACTGCACCTTATTGTGCGCCCCTTAGAATCTTCGTGAGTGACTTCCTTAGTCTGCCCTCACGACATCGTGGACCTCTCGAACTAGGTAATCGTTAACCTACAATTCGAGCCACGACGAGAGTGCTAGTAGGATGTGACAGGGACACTGCCACACCTCTCCCTCAATATTTGGTCTATGTGCATGGTCCCTTTACTCCTTATGTGAATCAGATTAGCAAGAATTCGTCAGCCTGCATTCATTAACAAAACACCGTCAATGATCTATACAAAAAATCATAATATAATCGATCATATGTCACATATACATAAATGAAATACTCAAACAAATACAATCCACTCCCTGACTCAATCTGGAGTTCCAGGAGGTCCATTGATGCCATCAACATCCACAATCTGTTAGGTGTCTTTCACACTCAAGGGAAACTCGTCAATATCATCTGTCAATACACATATATCAATTAAAATTAAATCACAACCATCAAAATCATCATAAAAATACATAAGCGAAACAAATAACCATGTACTATAACTGGATCACTTGCACACAAGTTTCCTTAAAGAATAAGTCGATAACATGTGCTCGCAAGAGCGGGATGTTACAGTTCCAGATAAGCTACAATTGTAAAGTCAATAAATAAATTACCGAAGAAGGATAAAAAATTTGAATGGACACTGTACATTCAAAATGCTTTGACAACAATCAAACATGCCATTACTACTGCCGTTGTTCTTATTTTCTCTGATTTTGATAAAGATTTTGTTGTAGATATTACACACTCACCTATAATTATTTTCCTAATTTTGATATTATAATGTTGAGAATGATTCCTTATATGAGAATATTCTATCTAGAGAATATTCCCCTACAAAATAGGGTGTTCCTCTTTAGTTTAGAGTTAGTTACACTCAGTTAGACTAGTGGAAGTCACTCATGCATGGAAACCTCGGTTTTATCACCAGAAGTGGCATGTGTCTCTCTCACTTCCACACACGTGTCTCAATTAACTGATGATTGCATGGATCAATTAACTAGGACTAGGTGGAAGTTCACTCCAGTGTCTGTGAGTCAGTGTCTAGATCTCTCTAGATCACTACTATGGCGCATTAGTTACTCATGTAACCTATATCTATTGTAAATTATTCACTCTTTGAGTGTGGAATACAGTTATTACAATTCTTGATTCTTTCTCTGTCTCTCGTTTCCATCTTTTCTCATTTTATTCTGCAAAATGTGTATGCCCTTTGCTAGCTACATCTTATCTGTGAAGGTTCATTCACATTTACATGGTATCATAGTTGACATATTGCTAAAATAAATACACACCAGACTCTTTTTGCAGGTACTGAAGATTGAAGAATGCAAAAAAGATGGATTATTCGCTGACGATACTTCTCACGCCTCATAATTATTTGGAGTGGAAGCCAAAAATTCCGCTTCAGCTCAAATGTAGAGGCTTGTCCCAAATAACTATGGCAATGGAAGTAGAGCTCGATTCTGCTGATGAGAAAAATGAATTTCTCAATAGACAATATATGGCCATAGGATGTATCTTCTAGTCTATTTCTCCTGAAATTATCCACCAAGTATATGATGAATCACGAGACTCAACTCCAAATGAACTATGGAACATATTGGAGGTTCTATTCGAGAGTAAAGAATATTGTGAAAATTTCATGCAAGAGATTCAAAAGATAGACCCCGAAGAGAAACCATCAGAAGATCAAGACTATTATTCAAAAGAGTCTTGTACATAAGTATCTTCACAAATTTGTACTCCGTTAATTGCATATGATGTCTACTCCATTTCATATTTGTTTTATGAATTTCATGTGGAAGATATGTTGCATGCATCTTAGGGGTCATGTAACAACCCAAATTAATTATTTTTTATCATATTTTTTAATTTTAATTTAATTAATTATTAAAATATACTAAATGAGCATTTTATTATTTTATTATTAAATGGTGGGTGAAGTAATTAATGGCGGGATAAGGTTGTTGGGAAATTAATGAGGGGGATTTGAGATAGGAGGATAAGGAAGAGAGGAGGGGACTTGGAGAGGGGTCTCATTTTGGATTGGAAATTTCTGCAAGAGGTGAAGCAGGAGGAGGAGGAAAATTGGGAGAAGAGAGCATTTTGGAAACTCTCATAGGGCACTACTGTTGCTGGGAACTTTGGGCTCAGGGGCCAGGAAACCACAAGGATTCCTGGAGCTAGGGATCCAAAAACGCTGTTCCTAGTTGGCTGGGAGGTTAATATTCAATTGGGAAGTTTGGGAAATATCAAGAACAAGAGAACCAGTGACTAAATCAACTAATCTACATGTATAGGTATGTGTTTTTTTCATCTTATGCTGTTATTATGTTGCTGTAAAGAAATTCATGAGAGGAATACCTTGAACTAAATTGAAACTATTTTTGCAAGAAGATGAATAGATTTTTTATTTTAATTTTTGAGGCTCTATATGAAAGGCCTTACGCATGGTATCAGAGCCTGGTTTCAAAACTGAAACATGAGCTTGACCACCCACGATACTGAGATTTTGTCTTTGTGCCAACATGGTCTGCAACCTCTTCATCTGCAATCCAAATTGGGTTGTTACAAAAATCAACTATAAAAATATCATCTCTGAACCTGTAAGGAGTGGCTGTCGTGGTGTGTGTAGTGAATCCTACACATTCAATGTTATTGCCTAATATTGAATTGATAAGAGTGGTCTTCCCAACATTCTTGAGACCTATAAAAGCTGCAAATCTCAAGCTTTCCAATAAATTTCTTGTTGTTCTGACTATATACATCATGGATTCTATTTTCTCTATGTCTCCCTGAAGCCCCTCTTGTAGAGCTTGCCTGGTCTTCACCACCTATCCTCCCTGATCTTTAATTTTGTAAATTTCTCTCTCTCGTAATACGACTCATCCGACTGTTCACCCTGTAATTAAGTGCCACTGAGAAGACAATATATAGTTCTCAATATGTCCCTGTAATTCAGTATTCTAAGTCTTCCATCAAATATAGAGAAGTGGTTGCCATCATGGAAAAATTTGAAATCCATTTATAATTAGGGATGATAAAAAAAACTCTGGACAAAAGGAAAGGGAGGCAGAAAGAATTAGATGAGAATTTTTTTAGTACCTATTCAGTTGATTCAATAATAGGATGTACATCCTCAACTTATACAGTAATATCATTATGATTACGAATAAATATCTCAATAGGCCTGGTTAAGGACGATTTCACAAGCTCGAAATGGTCTCTCTTTGTTTCCGGTCTAGAATAGGAAAGACGATCCAAAGTGCTAGAGAAAAAACTTTCAAGAGTTTCATAAGCCTCCCTGTACACATCACTTCTTACCAAAACCTTTGATTGCTACATCAACAACAACCTTCCCATGCCATGAGTTTAAGCAGACGCAACGAAGCCATCATACCACAAGTCTTCAACACATACATCTGCATGTGTAGAGCCATAGAAAGTCCTTAATTCTAGAAAAAGATGTGTTTTCCCAACAATTTCATCTTTCTTCCAAATGTTTATCATGTTGGATTCCATTTCAGTTAAAAAAATATCCCCTAACAAGAACGCAACTGCTTTCACTTGTATCCTCAAAATTCCACTCATGTCCTACAATTGGCTCTACATTTGACTTGATACCACAATCATTGGAAAAATCACTCCCTGTAATGGTTATAACTCCTTCATATCTAGTTTCAACATTGTAAACACTCAGAGTGTAGACATGTATACAAGGATTATGGGCTATCTTCGTGACATGCTTGATTGAAATCTTCCTATGTGTATATAAGACGCGAACTCCTTAACATAGGATTCAACTCTGTGGCATTCCCAGGAATCTACGTCCAATGTTCGAATCATTGAAATGATTCTATTGTATCCGATCAGACAAAAAACGCATTGTTGAATCATGGAGATAAAACTGTTAAGGTATATTAGTGTGAAATCCCACAACCTATTTAGTGAGAAAAATCTGCTGCCTCTACTACCATGCATTCCCAAAATCAGTTCCATTGTGGTTATCATCGTAGTTATTCATTAAAAGACTGGGACCAAATCCCTCATGCCCTTCTCTTTTAACAGATTCAGCCCATACATTGATCAATATTGAGGTTTTTTCCAGCAGGGCAATCATAAATAACATGCTTTTCTACAGAGGTAAGCTTCTGAAGACTTGCCGTGCACGCTAAGCTTCTGAAGACTTTTCGTGCATGTTAAATATGATAAAACACCACTGATAGATGGTTTGGGAAATGTTACGAATAGAGGGTTTAAGGATTAAGCAACCATGGAATTCTTGTATGGTTATAAAAACCTTTGAGAGCTTCGTGCCAGAGGAGTCGCAAGATACTAGAGTCTGGAAACTCTAGTAGCATCTTTTCTCCACGTTTCTAATTATAATTGATTATGTTGAACGCGTTTCAGGAAGGCAATGGATGCATGCAAAAGTAGCTGTTGAAAGTGAACATCTCTAGGCGTTTTTACCAAAATGATAGCAATTGACATCAATCTATATAGGGTTGCATGCTAGTGATTGTTACTATGTGTGGCGGCTTGGCTAGTTTATATTAGAGCATACTGCGAGGATTATAATAGATTACATGAAACTTTCGTGTTAAGTTTCCTCTAGTTTTGAGCTATCTAGTGACGAGACCTTGTTCTATCCTAATTCTTTGCATTTGGAGTATTGTTGTCTGGTGAAAATATATAGCTGATATTACTCCACAAATGTTATGCATTATATCATTAATGTGATATAATATTAGGTTTATTATTATTATATTTTTAATTTTGTATAATATTTAATATATTAAGTTGATATATATAAATATCAGTTAACTAATTAATTCTTTGAGTATGAAGGTTTCCACAGTTGATTATAATTGATTAACTATTTGTAATATGAATTATAAAATGTATTTATTTATTTAATAAAAGAGATTGCAATTTTATTTATTTTTAATTTTAGAAATTAAAT
>ML834628.1:40704-53459 GCA_009831015.1 Picea engelmannii | reverse complement strand
CTCTCTTTGGTTTTCATAGAAGACCTTAGAGCGGCCAACGGAGTCGTTAAACTCGTCAGGGTGGTCCATTCCAAACGGCTTGGGTTATTTAGACAACCCCGGACCGGTTCCACTCTCCCAGTTGACGGACGGTCATTTTCGCCTGTCAACAGAAGCCATAGCTGACAGTGAACTTGTGAGAACAACATTGAATGGTGTTTCCAAACAATGGGCTGTTTTTGTGGAGGGCATTGTTTCTAGGGAGAAGCTTCCCGGTTGGGAACGTCTTTGGGATGAATTTGTTCAGGAGGAGACCCAGAGAGGTTATGTGCATGGTAGTTCATCTACATTTCATGAGGAGGAGAATGTGGCTCTTTCTACCACTAGCAAAAAGAAGTTCAAGAAGGGTCCAAAGGGAGGACAGAAGCCCAAGGGTGAAGGGAGGAAAGACATGAGCAAATTCAAGTGCTTTGCTTGCCATAAGTTTGGGCACTATGCAGGACAATGTCCAAACAAGAAGAATAAATAAATAGCAGCTTTAGCAGAGGTGGAAGAGTTTTCCACCAAGTTTGACAAGGAATTTTCCTTGATTGTGTGTCTTTCCTTGGGGACCACTACTCCCTATACTTGGTATATAGAAAGTGGTGCCTCTTTCCATATGATAGCAGTCCATGAGCACCTGACAGATCTTAAATAGAGTGGAGATGCAGAGGTAGTGCTTGGAGATGAACGGGAGGTCAAGGTGGCTGGTTGTGGGACCGTATCATTTCGGAGGGAGTCTTTGCCTCCCATGACTTTGATAGAGGTTCTTTATGTTCCGGGCTTGAAGAAGAACTTAGTGTCAGTTTCTACTATTGAGGAGAAGGGCTATGAGGTCTTGTTCTGTGATGGGCAGGTGCTTCTTTTACCCAGAGGGTCTAGCATCACTTCGACCAAAGTGATTGGTACTAGACATGAGAGGCTATACAAGTTCTTGTTCCAGCCAGTGTGAGCATTGATTCATTCTACCAGCAGCAGCAGTGATCTATGTGAGATATGGCACAGGAGGATGGAACATTTGCACCATGGGGCTTTGAGAGTTTTGAGGGATATGGTGACGGGAGTTCCAGATTTCAGTTCAGAGCACCTTGAGTTGTGCAAGGGGTGTACCTTGGGAAAGTACACCAAGACTTCTTTTCTTAGCAGTGACAGTAGAGCATCAGGGATACTTGATCTTATACATTCAGATGTCTGTGGCCTGATGTCTTCGGCATCATTGAATGGATCCATATACTATGTTGTATTCATTGATGACTTCTCTCGGAAGTCCTGGATTTTCTTCATGAAGACCAAAGGACAGGTCTTCAGTCGGTTCAAAGAGTTCAAAGCTCTTGTGGAGAACCAGATAGGGAAGAAAATAAGAGTCTTGAGATCGGACAATGGGGGTGAGTATACCTCCAAGGAGTTTATGGATTTCTGTGCAGGAGAGGGCATCAGGAGGGAGTTGACTATTCCTTACAACCCGCAGCAGAATGGGGTTGCTGAGAGGAAGAACACGGCCATAGTTGGGGATGCGAGAGCCATGCTACATGATCAGGGGCTGCCACTATTTCTATGGGCTGAGGCATGCTACACTTTAGTTTATCTGCAGAACAGGAGTCCTCACAGGGATGTGGGGAGCATGACTCTTGAGGAGGCTTTCTCTGGGAAGAAGCCTGAGGTGGGGCACTTTCGGATTTTTGTGTGCATCACATATTCATATATCCCTTCTGAGAAGAGGACAAAGCTCGAACACATTGCAGATAGATGGATCTTTGTTGGGTATGGTGAGACTTCAAAGGCTTTCTGTATTTACCTTCCTTCCTTGAGGAAGACTATCTTGAGGAGGGATGTCAGATTTGAGGAGTACGAAGCCTTTAGGAAGTCTAGAGGGACAGAGAGAGGTGAGTAGTATTCATCTTAGATTGAGGTGAGCCCGCAACAGACTACAATGACATAGATTTCGGGGCCACTAGTTTCGGTGACTACAGGTTCACAGGTGATAGGGCCACAGAGTTCAGGTTCGCAGGCTACCGGTCCATAGGTTTTAGGATCAGGTACTTCAAGGTCTACTACAGGATCATTTTCTTCAGCAGATCGGGTTGAGCAGGGAGAGCCCCCTCCACATGACACTACTTCAGAGAGGAGGAAGCCCAAGTGGCTTCAGTACACTTTGAGGGCGGCACAGGGTTCAATGGGGAATCCCAAATAGGTAGTGAGAGAGAGTAAACCTCCCGAGAGGTTTTCCAGCTACATCGCGATGGTGAGCAGTATTCGGGAGTCTGAGCCTTCCACTTTTGAGGAGGCCTCTAGTAGACAGGTATGGAGAGATGCCATGATGGAAGAGTACAATTCCATCATGAAGAACGATGTCTGGGAAGTTGTTCCTAGACCTAAGGGGAAGTCAATGGTGACTTCCGGGTGGCTCTATAAGCTAAAGCATGCTGCGGATGGTAGCATTGAGAAGTACAGAGCTCGCTTTGTGTCTCGAGGGTTTTCATAGGTTGAGGGAGTCGACTATGATGAGACCTTTGCACCGGTTGCTCGATACACTTCGATCAGGGCAGTGATCTCCATTGCAGCAGAGATGGGTTGGAAGATCCACTAGATGGATGTGAAGACTACATTTATGAATGGTCTTATTGAGGAGGAGGTATACATTGAGTAGCCATTGGGATTTAAGGTGCATGGGAGAGAGTCTCATGTGTGTAGACTGAAGAAGGCATTGTATGGACTGAAACAAGCTCCCAGAGCTTGGTATTCGAGGATAGATGCCTATTTGCAGCAGTTGGGTTTTGAGAAGAGTGAGGCAGATTCCAACCTATACTTCATTATGGTTGGAGAGGATCCTCTCATTCTTCTGCTTTATGTGGATGATCTTTTCATTACAGGGGTAGAGAGACTCTTCAGCAACTGCAAGGAGAGCCTTTCTTCAGAGTTCGAGATGACAAACATTGGAGTGATGCATTACTTTTTGGGATTGGAGGTTTGGCAGGAGCCTGGACACATCTTCCTGGGACAGGGGAAGTATGTGTGTGACATTCTAAGTAGATTTCAGATGGGAGATAGCAGGCCCATGATCACTCCCATGATTACCAACTGGAATAAGCTTCATGCTTCTGAGTCACAGTTGGTGGATTCCACTTTGTATCGTCAGTTGATTGGGTCATTGATGTATTTGGTCAATACCAGGCCAGATATTTGTTTTGTTGTCAACACTCTCAGCCAGTTCATGGTGGAGACGAGGAGAGTGCACTGGGTGGCAACAAAACATGTGCTACAGTAGATTATGGTCTGGACTATCATAGAGGAGATGGATTTCATCTGGTTGGCTATACAGACTCAGATTGGGCAGGATGTGTCAATGACAGGAAAAGCACTTCAGGGTGTTGCTTTGGATTGGGATCAACAATTGTGTCTTGGTTCGGTCGGAAGTAGAAGTCAGTGGCTTTGAGTTCGGTAGAGGCTGAGTATATGGCATCTAGTCAGGCTAGTTGTGAGGCCCTTTGGCTTCACAAGATGTTGGTTTGATTGTTTGGTGTGCAGTTGAGGCCTACCGTGATTTACTGTGATAATCAGAGTTGCATTAAACTCTTAGAGAATCTAGTTTTTCATGACCGGTCTAAGCATATCGAGATTCAATATCACTTCATCCATGATTATGTTCAGAGAGGAGATGTGGAGCTACAATACATATCTACTGAGGAGCAGGTTACAGACATACTCACCAAGGCATTGGGCAGAGGCAAGTTTGTATTTTTCAGGGACAAGCTTGGATTGGTGAGTAACACTTTCCTCGGTATGAGGGAGTGTTAAATTTTAATTAAAATAAAGTACCAAGGCGAGTGTTTCTCTTCCCTAGGCACCTAAGGGGGAGAAAGTGCCTAATGTGGGTCCTAGTCATTTAATTTGTGAGATGCAAATTAAAAGGTGACTTTATGACTAAAGTGAGGGTGAGTTAAGAGACACCAAATCTCAGCCACCCATCTAATATAATCTCAACCGTTAAGTTCATAATCCTCATGTTTCAGTTCTGAAGTTTATTTTTCGTTAAGTTTTTATATGTTGAAACAGTGCTGAAACATATGCTGAAACAATGCTATAACTAGTGCTGAAACAGTGCTGTAACATATGCTGAAACAATGCTGAAATTGTTTTGAAACATATGCTATAACAGTGCTGAAACATATGCTGAAATAGTGCTGTAACTAGTGCTGAAACAATGCTGTAACATATGCTGAAACAATGCTAAAGCTGGGTTTGGGCATTTAACTTTGGCTGATAAATCAGGGAGACTGAAACTGGGTTGAGGTCTGAAAAATTAACAAAAAGTTACTTGAACCCTCTAGAGTGGGAGGCAATTAGAGCCAAAGTATGAAGGATATACCTTGGAAGTAGATGGATTGTTAATATATCATGGAAGGATGTACATCCATGAAGGTGGGGATACTCGAAGCATCATACTCAAGGAATCCCATAGAGAAATTTATTATGCACATCCGTGTGTGAAGAAAATGTATGTAGACACGAAGAAGATTTTGTTCTAGGTAGGCATGAAGCGTGATGTAGTCCATTTCGTCACCAAGTTCCTAGAGTGTCAACAAGTGAAATTTGACCACCACCACCTGGAAGGTCTCCTACAACTGGATGATGTTCCTATGTCCAAGTGGGAATTCATTTCTATGGATTTTGTTATGGGATTTCTGCTCACATCGCATAGAAACGATGCCATTCTTGTGATAGTTGATAAGTTGACCAAGAGTGCTCATTTTATTCCAGTTAGAGACACTTATGATGGAATTGATGTGGCACACATGTTTATAAGTGAGGTCATCCATTTGCATGGGTTACCCAAGAAGATCATTTCAGATAGTGACTCTCGATTCACATTTATGTTTTGGAAAAGTTTGCAGTTAGCGTTGGGAACTTAGTTGAACTTAAGCACAACAGATCATCCAAAAACAGATGGGAAAACTGAGAGAGTAAACCAGGTTATGGAAGACATGCTTAGGATGTATGTGTTGGATAATCAAACCCATTGGCAGAAGTACCTACCTTTTGTAGAGTTTGCCTACAATAACAGTTTTCATAGCTCCATTGGAATGCCACCCTATGAAGCTCTGTATGGAAGGGAATGCATGACACCATTGAGTTGGGAAAGTTTAGAAGACCGAGTGACAGTTGGGCCAGAATTGATTCAAGATATGGAGGAACATATCATTCAGATTAGGAAACGAGTAAAGGAAGCACATGATAGACAAAAAATTTATGTTGATGCACATAGGACCGGCCGAAGTTATAAAGTGAGAGATCAAGTTTTCATTTGTATCAGGCCTAATAAGAGTACCATTTGTACTGCCACCCCACTTGCATAAAATTCATAATTTTTTTCATGTATATGTTCTACGTCATTATGTTGCTGAGGAATCCCATAAACGGAATTGGAAGGAATTGCGGGTATCAGACGTGGGAACCCTCATGGTCAAACCGTTACGCATATTGGACCGTAGGGTATAACAGCTCAAGAATTGTCTCGTAGAGCAAGTTAAGGTCCAGTGGGAAAAGTATAGCCCAAGATATGCTGCTTGGGAGGATTCAGAGACTTTACGATGAGATCATCCCTCACTTTTTTGACCACCTCGGGAATATGTTTCCCAAAGGTTGGGTGTATGTAATGCCACCTTTTGACTTAGACAACTAGAATTACTTAAGGCCTAATCATATTTATTTTCTATTCACCATGAAACTATTAATGAAACACTTGAACTTTTAAGACATATGAACCTATGTGAATTTTAATCCTATGAATGTTTAACGTTATTGAATTATGATGGATATTTTGCAATCTATTTCTAACTTGAAAATTTTGACATTTAAAGTTGTTACGTGGATACCGGATTGAGATTATGAATAAATGCATTTACATGATGATAATGCATGGATATGTGTTGGAAGCAGGCCAAATAAGAAAGAAATGTGATTTTGGGAAAGAAGGCATGCACGAGGAAAGCGACAGCTGGAAGGAAAATCAACACACACGCATGCATGGAATACCTAACGACGTTAGGGTTAGGGTTTTTGTAACACATTATAATGATTGGTGAGCCAGAAACACATAAATATAGATAAATAGGTCTCATAAGGGGGTTGGTTGGTTGATAGAGAGATGTATATAGAGAGACGAATACGAAGAAGCGAATGCTATGTAATATTTTGATGTATGACCTAATTTTGTAACCTGTTGAGCTAGAGAGGACTGAGGAGGGTAGATCTTGAGGTTTAGATCATAGGCTGAGGAGCCTTGTGCAATCTAGTATTCCTCATAATAGATCACAAACCACTGAGAAGAGTTGTAAAGTGCATGACACTGTAGTTTAAGAACTACTATAATAAAGAGCTAAGAGCCAGATGTTTGTGGATGTAGCCCAGGAGGGGGTGAACCACGGTAAAACCCGAGCTATGTGAGTGAATGCATGTGTTTCTTTATTGTCTTCAGTATATATTTATATGTTATATGAATGAGTTTTTATATTTCCTGCGTAATCATAATGACAATGTATTGTGTTAATAAGTTATAATAGAACTCTCAACACACAGTTCTCAGATTCTCCACTCAATCCTAGGATACAAACACATGAGTATTTTAGCCACCCATTAATACTATCTCTAGTGAGATGGCGCAGTGCATTCTATGCATCACGTTTCCTTCTGGTTTCCCAGGAGGGCCGATAGTTTTAGAGGCTTTGTTGGAACCCCAAACTGACATGAACCCTGGGTCACTCAATACAAACTGAGACAGGATATATTAATAGCCAACAAATGGTTCCGTTTCCATTGGTAGGTGTTGGAAATACTAAGAGAACTGAGAGGGGGGGTGCATTAGTTTTTACCATTCTTAAACAATTTTATGCCTATTAAACTATTATTAATCTTCTCCAAGTGATCATCAAGATTATGTAAGTCATGAACAATAGAAATAGTAAACATCAATAACACATATGATATACATAGAGACAAATATTCATGAGGAAACCCACAAAGGGAGAAAACCTCTTCTTCTTCGAATGATAGGCATTATTTTATGTTCTGTACATCATCAGTCTTTGAGCACCAACTCAAAATGAGGCTACAACCTCTTCTTTAACAAGCTGCAACTTGTTGAGAGAAACAACCCTCTGGTTTCTCTAGCACCCACTAGAAGGAATCACCAACTCCCTGAGTGTTCCAGCACCAACTTCCAGTCACACATGCACCAACCTGTATAATAGAGAATAATGGTTCTCCCTTGCACCACCCTACCACCCTAGTTTTTCTGGCTGCAACTAGATGGAAGATACAACTCCTAGTCTCATCACTTTTCTTCTACACTTCTTTGCTCTGCCTGCATCAATGTGTTCCTGCTGCTCTCATCTTCTTGCACATACCTGTTCATACTCTCTTCTTCCTTTTATGCTCTGTGCTGCCTCTTCATCCTTTTCACTGAGTCTATGATATTCCCTTGAGATCGGGCACTGCATCACCTCCTACACACATGCATCACACTCCCAAAACAACTCTCTATATTATTTTTTATATATCTCTTTCACACATTGAGTCTTCTGCCTGATCATCGTTCGAACTCTCCATCTTCCCTGGCCATTATCACAAGATTCTTTGGCTTCTCTAGCAGTTATCCTGATAATCTTTGGCTTCTCTATTAGTCAAAATTATTCATCTTCTTTGGCAATTACAGTCAGTCATTTTTGGCTTATTTGACTTCTAATCCCCTTCCTTCACATGACCAATGGTGGTGACCATACGCCTATTCGAAAGGTGCTTCACGTTCTTGGTCTAGCGAGTGATATCTCCCTTTTTTCTTTGATATGACCTATGATGATGAGCTTCACATGACCACACGATTGTGGGCGCGTCCATAGGAGGTTTGAGGGAAACCCTCTTTTCACCCTGCAATTCACTACAAAGATCCACGTATGCTTTTTGCGATACCGTGGTTTTGATTGCGGTCTGCGTATGAAAAATTAAGACCCGAGCATGTTCTGGCCCCGCAATCGAGCATGATCGTCGATCTCGCGGTCTTTGACAGATTCCTTCGATCAATGAATTCGATCAATCTTCCTTTCCTGCCTTATTTCCTCTATCCATGCATGATCCTTAGTCTTAACGACCAAGTGACATGTGGCCCTCCAAACCGACGGACGAGATCAATTTCGACTTTCGGGCTTTGGGAGTCTCAATTCTCAAACTCCTCTTTCTATGCAGTGATTCCACCTAGAATTCACGATCTATTGACACGTGATCTTCTCAAATCGGATGATCACAATCCCTTTGGGTATTCAGGGTTCGAGAGTCTCAACTCTCAACTTTCTTTCTTCCTTTTCTTTTTCCCGGAGTGTTCCAATCCGGAGTACACAATATGTTGACACGTGTCCTCCTACATATCGACGGTCCTCAGCTCCTTCGGGTATTTGACCTTTCAACCAGATCAACGGTTCTGCAGATGCTTTCTCGATCGACGATCGAGATCTCCTTCGGTTCTCCGGACTTCAGAGACTTCAAATCTCAACATTATCTCTATCACCTTTTTCCTGGAGTTGACAATCCACTGACGCATGTCCCTTTCGGATCAAAGCCTGCGATCCTTTCGCATATCTGGACTTCGTAATTCTCAAGTCTCAACTGGAAATTCTTGAAGTGAGATTTCTCTGAAATCTCAGATCAGCTGACACATACTTCCCCTTGACAATCAATGATCGAGATTTGTCTTCGACAATTTTCACCTTCTCCCTATCCACAAACTTCCAAAGTTGTGGATCTCATGCCACCTGCCCTCCTCGACGATGGATGGCCCCAAATCACTTCGAGACTTCAGAATTTGGTACTTCGGGACTTTGGGAAAGTGCTCGTGGTAAAACTCCCAGAGTGATGTCACTTACTTACATAACTTGATGACGTGTCATGAGCCGAGTAGCTGCCATGTGTCACTCAGATTCATGATTTTCACGTTCCTGAAATGCTGATTCAACTTGACACTTGTCATTTTCTGATTGTGCCATGTGTCCTTGCTAACGTAGTCTTGCTGACATGGATCCTCATTCACTTCGGGACTTCGAGTAATTAGACTTTTCAAGTCTCCAGTTCTTCCGAAGTGATATTCCTTGAGCAATAATATCCTCGCAAATTTAGATCCAAACTAAATGTTGTTTGTCGATCATGTTCTTAGATCGATGGCTCAATCTATCTACGATGATGCTTTTATAGCTTATCATGTCCTTCCACTTTTAAATGATCCAACGGTTGTGAAGACTCTTCAAAGAAGATCCACGATCAAGGATGATTGCAGAACCACAACTTGCAAGTGATTTAACTCGTCACCCAAACTCTGCAATTTGAATTTGTGCACTGTTGGTGAGTCAACCACAATCATCGATCTTCGAGGGTATAAGATCTGACGGTCCTAAATAATTACGGGAATTAAAATATAACAATATTTAATTCTCCTTTCGATCTATGCAATCTATCCCTGCCATTGATCTGACGATTGTGCATCTGATGGTCATGACTTAATCCAACTTAATCTGATCATTTGTTGGATCAAACACAATCGTCGATATTTGGGTTTATGAGATTTGACGATCTAGACCGATTGCGGTATTGTAACTAGCGAGTAGTTTAATTCTTTTTTCGTTGTCCACAATTCATCCCTGCCGTTGATCTAGCGATTGTGCATCAATGGTATTGATTTGATATGAGTTTCATCGCACCATACCTACTGAGTTTAAATGTGCCATCTCTTCTGAGCTTTGATCTTCATTTGTTAACTCTCCTGATCTTACGCTTCCTTCCGAGCTTAATTCCTTCTGCACACTCACATATTCTAAGTAGTCTTGCATACTCTCCTTGTGGCCTTCATGATAAACTTTGGCTATCTAGAAAATCCAACTCCGTGCCCTGTGTTCATCCTCCTGAGCTTGTAGACAACAATTCCTCATAGTCTAGTCATTCCCGATGCTATCATCGCTGCTTTCCTGTTTGCGATCATTGCTGCCAATGTGCCATTCTCGCTACTGGTCTTGCCATCAATGACAAGAACAATCTTTCTGTAAACATGCCAACAGTAGGAACAATATAGGATTGAGTAGATGAGACATGTTGAAGAACTATTAAAAGATACGTAAGATCTGCGGGAGGCGGATCAAGAGAGTACTAAAGCAGAGAAAAAATAAATGAGCCACTAGCAGGGGATGTTGAGATCATGGAATTCCACAAAAGAAGAGATCGAAAGCTGGCTAAGAACAAAAGAGCCGGAGTTTTCATAGAAAGATAACAAAAACCCTAGAGTAACACCCTGCAAATATATTGAGAAATACATGTTTACTGATTTGCATGAAGTCTTTTTTTGTGATTTTCCACACTTATTGTAGGAGTGGATACTAAGGTTCAAATATAATCATGCAAGAGACCGTATCTAAAAGTTAGAGTGGACCCTAGTATAGACTGAGCAGTTACAACAGGTGGACAACAAATTCACCCGCACAATAGACTTTTGGCTCGACAGTATTGTGGCAGGCTTTATAACAGAGTTTGTAGTAGATACAATGAAGTCATATAGCGCAACAGAGCAAGAGTTTCTACGTAGACCTCGAGGAAGGTACATTAGATCACTGTATACTTCTATTAAGATAGTGCTATACAACATAGGGGTAATGATGATGGATTCAGATAGGTAAAATTCTCTGCGTTCATGGGGGAAGGGGGGAAGCACTGAAAGAAAAAGGAGAAATGGAAGGAGGAAAGGATAAGGGAAAGAAGGAGGAACCCTTGGACCCAATCATGATGGATGATGACCAGATCAAGAGAATCATGGTGACAACTGGAAAGATGCATAGCGAAGTACCCTACCAATACAAGGTGAATACCAATAAGAGAGTCGTAGCCGCGAGGGAAGGCTTGGCGAGCGATGAGGAAGAGTTATAGGATCTCCAGGCTGTGGAGAATATTGAGGAAATCCTGCACGCAACATATGAAAGGAAGACAAGAGGTCCAAGAACAGGAAGAGAAGACAACAATCCTATCCACATTAATGTCAGTGTGGAAGCCATAAACCCATGTGTGACTAATACACCAAAGAGAACACCACCATTTAGACAACCAAATTTTGGGAGAAGAAAGATAGAAGGAAGTACATCTACACAAGGAACAACACCTGGAGGAGCTATTTCAGGCAACACTAGTCAAGTATCTACACCGCTCAGAGGTAGTAGTTCAACATTCAGAATGGCAGGACACGATCCCACCATCAGGTTACTAGAATTTAAAGGAGAAGCATCGGAGGACCCAGAAAAACATTTGTTCATCTGTGAGAAGATTTGGGAAGAAAAAAAGATCACAGACAAAGATAATAAACTGACACAGTTATCGATTACATTAAGGGATCATGCACTAGATTGGTATATGAGTTTAGCTACAAACAATTCACCAGGGACAACCAGAACGATTGCAGATATCAAGAAATTGCTGATAAACGAGTTTCAGAAGCCAAGTTCAAAACATCAGTACATGAACGAGATGATCAAAATTAGACAAAAACCGAGAGAATCTGTATGGGAGATTGACCAGAGATTCAAGCGAAAGAAGGGAAAATTGAAATATCTCATGACTGATATGCAACATAGGCACCTTCTCATCAAGTCACTACTACCACACTTAAAATACCCATTGTGACAACAAAAGTTTCAGATGCATGCAGAGGCTCTACAAGCAGCCCTGCAACTGGAGAAAAACCAATATCAGTGGACAGACCCAACCATCAAAGAGATGAAGGAGGATTTAAAGAACTTAACGTTCCAGCTAAACCATAATAAAATTAAGGACAAACGGGAAGCCTTTTGGTGTACTACATGCAGGATGGAAGGGCACCACAAGAACGAATGTCCAACATTCATGCAGTATATGGCAACAAGAATGCCAAATCTATTACCAAAAAGAGGACTATGGTGAAAAATCTGTAAGAAACTGGGGCACAATCCATATCACTGCTCAATGATGCATAAATACCAGATAGTTCCAAAGAGTTCATATTTCAAATTTTTCAAGTCAGTGGGCCACAATGACAAAGATTATAGAACTATGGATTTAATGCGAGAGAGGACATTATATGCATATAGAGTGCAGGCATAAATGATGACTAGGCAAGCCACACCACAATTTAACCAAGTTACAGCCCCATACAACACTGCGCAACAACAGTATAATACTGAACAGTAACCATATAATACCGCTCAGCCATAGTACAACACAACACAACGTCAGTACAATACCATGCAGTATAATCAGGTGCCCCAATATAACGCGCCGAGAGGAGATCGAGTAGGCTATAGAGGTGGAGAACATGTTTTGGAAGAGGTAGAGGAACAATGGTGTTATAACCCTAAAATGCACCATACAGGTTTACCTGGCCTCAGGCCAACTCATGCCTCTTCCTAGCCAAAGCCATGCTGAACAAATCCTCAAAAAACCATTTAAAACAAGCAACCCGCGCCCTAACTTCTCACTGGGCGCGGGCAACCGCTTGCTGTCCTTTTACTGCACGCGGGCATCCGCGGGCTAACCCAAAATAGCCCGCGGGTACCTAACAAAGCAAGAAATCAGGAAAGTTTCCGCCGGGACACGAGGCTTTTTGTCAGTTAACTGGAACTCTTCGCCATGCATGGCCGAGAGTTCACCTAAAACCCTAGCTCCTTCTAGCCTATAAAAGGAGG
>ML834628.1:0-40604 GCA_009831015.1 Picea engelmannii | reverse complement strand
CACTCACCCTCACTTTAGTCATAAAGTCACCTTTTAATTTGCATCTCACAAATTAAATGACTAGGACCCACATTAGGCACTTTCTCCCCCTTAGGTGCCTAGGGAAGAGAAACACTTTCCTTGGTAATTTATTTTAATTAAAATTTAACACTTTTAAATACCAACTATCTCCTAGAAGTTTCCCCAACACATGCTCCATCAGATTAACTCTTAAGGGTACCAAGGAGAAGACATGTTGTCTCCTTCTCAAGGCGTCCACGACCACATTGTCCTTTCCCTTGATGTATGAAATTCCAAAGTCATATCACTCATAAACTCCCTCCAGCACCTCTTCCTGGAATTGAGATCTCTTTGAGTGAAGAGATGCTTTAATATTTCATGGTCTATTTTGAACTCAAATCTTCGTCCCACTAGATAATACCTCAGAAGATTCAGATCTAGCATTGTAGCTGCCAACTGTAAATCATGAGTAGCATAAATCTCATGTTGCTTCAACTTTCTTGATGCATATGCTATCACTCACCCCGTCCTGCATTAGCATGGCCCCCAATCCTTGCTTCGAGGCATTCGTGCAGACTGTGAATTCTTTTTCCATATTTGGCACTCATAGAATTGTTGTATTGGTTAGTAACCTCTTAATCTCGATGAATGCAATATCACATTCCTATGTCCATTCATACCTGACCCATTTGCGCTGCAAAGTGGTGATGGGTTTTGATATCTTAGAGAACCCTTCAAAAAAACTCCGATAATAAACCACTAGCCCCATGAAGCTTCTCACCTCATGAACATTTTTCGGCACTCGCCATTCCATAATTCCCTTCACCTTTTCTGGGTCCATGGAGATTCCTTTACCGAAAATGCTATGACCTAAATAGTGAATCTCCTTTTGGAAGAAAGAACACTTCGACAACTTTCCATGCAATTTTTTTTCTCTAAGGCATGAAAACACCACTCACAAGTGTTCCTCATGTTCTCTTTCATTCCTGGAATAAATGAGGATATCATCCAGAAAGACCTGTACAAAGTGGTCTAAGTACTTTCGGAATACACCATTCATGAGGCTCATGAATACTGTTGACGCATTGGTCAAACCAAAAGATACTACAACGAACTCGTAATGCCCAAACCGAGTTCGAAAAGAAGTTTTAGGAATATCGCCTTCCTTAATTCTTAATTGGTCATACCCTGATCGCAGATCAATTTTTGAGAAAAATTTTGCTCCTTTCATCTGATCAAAGATATCATCTATTTGTGGCATTGGGCACCTATTTTTCACTATAACACGGTTCAAGTCTTGGTAATCTATACACAGTCATAAGGAACCATCCTTCTTCATGACAAAATTTTCTGGTGTACCCCAAGGTGAGACACGAGGCCTTATTATCCCAAATTCAAGTAGTTCCTTCAGTTGCATCTCCAACTCATGAAGTTTTGGTGTCGTCGTCCTATACGATGTCTTGGAAATTGGCTCTGCACCGGGTTTTATCTCAATGCTAAAATCAAGCTCCCTCTCAGAAGGTAACCCTGGAAAATCTTTCAAAAAAACATCCTTAAACTATGACAATACTGGATACTAATCCAAGGAGGGTCCTTTCCCTTCATTAACTTCTTCCACTACATACAATCAACAACCTTTCCTCATGCAACGTTTAACCTTCATGGTCGAGATAAAGCGTAGAGACACCTTCCTCCATACACCGTGGATCTCTACTTACCTTCCTTCATTATCAACACAAAGTACCTTTTTTGTGAAACAATCTACCATAACTCGATGGGATTATAACCAGTCCATTCCAATGATTAGTTCATATGTCCCTAGAGTAGTGACATACACCTTCAACCTTGTAGTACATATTCTCAGGTCTACTAGAAAACTATCGATGCTAGGTCCTACTGCTTGTTTTTTCCCCGAAGCCATATCGACTTGTTTAAAGTCATTGTGCTCGTAGGCTTCCAACCCACACTTTTCTAATGCACAAGGGGAAATGAAACTATTTGTAGAACGAGAATCAAATAAAATTTTAACATTGACATGATTTAGCATACCTGACGACTCCACCACAGTGGATTGATGCTCTATCTGGCGGTTATCAACTGTTGCATAAATATGTTGGCTACTACTCTCTCTTCCCATCATATCCTTTCCTTCTCTATGCACAAATCCTTCTTGCAACTTTGGACAATCACATTGGTAATGAGGTCCTTCGCACCCCCAACAAGTAACCTGGGGTGGAACCTGGTAGGTGGCTTGTTGTGGGCGGCGGAGTTTGGTGGAGTGCAGTGAGAGACTATGATCAACGAGTCATAAGACCTAAATTTAGCATAGGCCCTCGTGGTCTCCTCCCTGGAGCCTACTCTTGTGGTTGTGGGTTCGAGCAACCGGGGACAGAGTTTGCAACCAGAATGGTAACTCTAGTTCATAGTGAAATGTGGTTTCCCCTTGTGGGATTCCTTCGTGATTTTTCCTCCTCTTGGCTCGTGGTTTGGCATTGGGAGGTGTTGGTGAGTAGTTTATGGTTTCTCTCCCCTTGTGGGCTCATTTATTAATGTAACTAGTCTCTTTTAATTAGTCATAAACCCCATCCAAGTCGTGTTAATTAACCATGCATTAACATTAACAAATTATAGTGTCAATCTAACCCTTACATTAATCATCTTTACTCTATTTTTAAACATATTTTTTTATTTTTTTTATTTTCTTTTTTTTAAATAATTTAATTGCATAAAACTAAATATAAAATACAATTACAATAATAACAAATCAAATAATAATTTAATTTCTAAAATTAAAAATAAATAAAATTGCAATCTCTTTTATTAAATAAATAAATACATTTTATAATTCATATTACAAATAGTTAATCAATTATAATCAACTGTGGAAACCTTCATACTCAAAGAATTAATTAGTTAACTGATATTTATATATATCAACTTAATATATTAAATATTATACAAAATTAAAAATATAATAATAATAAACCTAATATTATATCACATTAATGATATAATGCATAACATTTGTGGAGTAATATCAGCTATATATTTTCACCAGACAACAATACTCCAAATGCAAAGAATTAGGATAGAACAAGGTCTCGTCACTAGATAGCTCAAAACTAGAGGAAACTTAACACGAAAGTTTCATGTAATCTATTATAATCCTCGCAGTATGCTCTAATATAAACTAGCCAAGCCGCCACACATAGTAACAATCACTAGCATGCAACCCTATATAGATTGATGTCAATTGCTATCATTTTGGTAAAAACGCCTAGAGATGTTCACTTTCAACAGCTACTTTTGCATGCATCCATTGCCTTCCTGAAACGCGTTCAACATAATCAATTATAATTAGAAACGTGGAGAAAAGATGCTACTAGAGTTTCCAGACTCTAGTATCTTGCGACTCCTCTGGCACGAAGCTCTCAAAGGTTTTTATAACCATACAAGAATTCCATGGTTGCTTAATCCTTAAACCCTCTATTCGTAACATTTCCCAAACCATCTATCAGTGGTGTTTTATCATATTTAACATGCACGAAAAGTCTTCAGAAGCTTAGCGTGCACGGCAAGTCTTCAGAAGCTTACCTCTGTAGAAAAGCATGTTATTTATGATTGCCCTGCTGGAAAAAACCTCAATATTGATCAATGTATGGGCTGAATCTGTTAAAAGAGAAGGGCATGAGGGATTTGGTCCCAGTCTTTTAATGAATAACTACGATGATAACCACAATGGAACTGATTTTGGGAATGCATGGTAGTAGAGGCAGCAGATTTTTCTCACTAAATAGGTTGTGGGATTTCACACTAATATACCTTAACAGTTTTATCTCCATGATTCAACAATGCGTTTTTTGTCTGATCGGATACAATAGAATCATTTCAATGATTCGAACATTGGACGTAGATTCCTGGGAATGCCACAGAGTTGAATCCTATGTTAAGGAGTTCGCGTCTTATATACACATAGGAAGATTTCAATCAAGCATGTCACGAAGATAGCCCATAATCCTTGTATACATGTCTACACTCTGAGTGTTTACAATGTTGAAACTAGATATGAAGGAGTTATAACCATTACAGGGAGTGATTTTTCCAATGATTGTGGTATCAAGTCAAATGTAGAGCCAATTGTAGGACATGAGTGGAATTTTGAGGATACAAGTGAAAGCAGTTGCGTTCTTGTTAGGGGATATTTTTTTAACTGAAATGGAATCCAACATGATAAACATTTGGAAGAAAGATGAAATTGTTGGGAAAACACATCTTTTTCTAGAATTAAGGACTTTCTATGGCTCTACACATGCAGATGTATGTGTTGAAGACTTGTGGTATGATGGCTTCGTTGCGTCTGCTTAAACTCATGGCATGGGAAGGTTGTTGTTGATGTAGCAATCAAAGGTTTTGGTAAGAAGTGATGTGTACAGGGAGGCTTATGAAACTCTTGAAAGTTTTTTCTCTAGCACTTTGGATCGTCTTTCCTATTCTAGACCGGAAACAAAGAGAGACCATTTCGAGCTTGTGAAATCGTCCTTAACCAGGCCTATTGAGATATTTATTCGTAATCATAATGATATTACTGTATAAGTTGAGGATGTACATCCTATTATTGAATCAACTGAATAGGTACTAAAAAAATTCTCATCTAATTCTTTCTGCCTCCCTTTCCTTTTGTCCAGAGTTTTTTTTATCATCCCTAATTATAAATGGATTTCAAATTTTTCCATGATGGCAACCACTTCTCTATATTTGATGGAAGACTTAGAATACTGAATTACAGGGACATATTGAGAACTATATATTGTCTTCTCAGTGGCACTTAATTACAGGGTGAACAGTCGGATGAGTCGTATTACGAGAGAGAGAAATTTACAAAATTAAAGATCAGGGAGGATAGGTGGTGAAGACCAGGCAAGATCTACAAGAGGGGCTTCAGGGAGACATAGAGAAAATAGCATCCATGATGTATATAGTCAGAACAACAAGAAATTTATTGGAAAGCTTGATATTTGCAGCTTTTATAGGTCTCAAGAATGTTGGGAAGACCACTCTTATCAATTCAATATTAGGCAATAACATTGAATGTGTAGGATTCACTACACACGCCACGACAGCCACTCCTTACAGGTTCAAAGATGATATTTTTATAGTTGATTTTTGTAACAACCCAATTTGGATTGCAGATGAAGAGGTTGCAAACCATGTTGGCACAAAGACAAAATCCCAGTGTTGTGGGTGGTCAAGCCTAGGTTTCAGTTTTGAAACCAGGCTCTGATACCATGCGTAAGGCCTTTCATACAAAGCCTCAAAAATTAAAATAAAAAATCTATTCATATTCTTGCAGAAATAATTTCAATTTAGTTCAAGGTATTCCTTTCATGAATTTCTTTACAGCAGCATAATAACAGCATAAGATGAAAAAAACACGTACCTATACATGTAGATTAGTTGATTTAGTCATTGGTTCTCTTGTTCTTGATATTTCCCAAACTTCCCAACTGAATATTAACCTCCCAGCCAACTAGGAACAGCCTTTTTGGATCCCTAGCTCCAGGAATCCTTGTGGTTTCCTGGCCCCTGAGCCCAAAGTTCCCAGCAACAGTAGTGCCCTGTGAGAGTTTCCAAAATGCTCTCTTCTCCCAATTTTCCTCCTCCTTATGCTTCACCTCTTGCAGAAATTTCCAATCCAAAATGAGACCCCTCTCCAAGTCCCCTCCTCTCTTCCTTATCCTCCTATCTCAAAGCCCCCTCATTAATTTCCCAACAACCTTATCCCCCCATTAATTACTTCACCCACCATTTAATAATAAAATAATAAAAGGCTCATTTAGTATATTTTAATAATTAATTAAATTAAAATTTAAAAATATGATAAAAATTAATTAATTTGGGTTGTTACATGACCCCTGAGATGCATGCAACATATCTTCCACATGAAATTCATAAAACAAATATGAAATGGAGTAGACATCATCTGCAATTAACGGAGTACAAATTTGTGAAGATACTTATGTACAAGACTCTTTGGAATAATAGGCTTGATCTTTTGATGGTTTCTCTTCGGGATCTATCTTTTGAATCTCTTGCATGAAATTTTCAAAATATTCTTTACTCTCGAATAGAACCTTCAATATGTTCCATAGTTCATTTGGAGTTGAGTCTCGTGATTCATCATATACTTGGTGGATAATTTCAGGAGAAATAGACTAGAAGATACATCCTATGGTCATATATTGTCTATTGAGAAATTCATTTTTCTCATCAGCAGAATCGAGCTCTACTTCCATTGCCATAGTTATTTGGGACAAGCCTCTACATTTGAGCTGAAGCGGAATTTTTGGATTCCACTCCAAATAGTTATGAGGCGTGAGAAGTATCGTCGGCGAATAATCCATCTTTTTTGCATTCTTCAATCTTCAGTACCTGCAAAAAGAGTCTGGTGTGTATTTTTTTTAGCAATATGTCGACTCTGATACCATGTAAATGTGAATGAACCTTCACAGATAAGATGTAGCTAGCAAAGGGAATACACATTTTGCAGAATAAAATAAGAAAAGATGGAAACGAGAGACAGAGAAAGAATCAAGAATTGTAATAAATGTATTCCACACTCAAAGAGTGAATAATTTACAATAGATATAGGTTACATGAGTAACTAATGCGCCATAGTAGTGATCTAGAGAGATCTAGACACTGACTCACAGACATTGGAGTGAACTTCCACCTAGTCCTAGTTAACTTATCCATGCAATCATCAACTAATTGAGACACGTGTGTGGAAGTGAGAGAGAC
Organism: Picea engelmannii; assembly: GCA_009831015.1. Classification (NCBI taxonomy): domain Eukaryota; kingdom Viridiplantae; phylum Streptophyta; class Pinopsida; order Pinales; family Pinaceae; genus Picea; species Picea engelmannii. Next base: position 33,806 of record ML834628.1, on the reverse strand, counting down.
ACATGCCACTTCTGGTGATAAAACCGAGGTTTCCATGCATGAGTGACTTCCACTAGTCTAACTGAGTGTAACTGACTCTAAACTGAAGAGGAACACCCTATTTTGTAGGGGAATATTCTCTAGATAGAATATTCTCATATAAGGAATCGTTCTCAACATTATAATATCAAAATTAGGAAAATAATTATAGGTGAGTGTGTAATATCTACAACAAAATCTTTATCAAAATCAGAGAAAATAAGAACAACGGCAGTAGTAATGGCATGTTTGATTGTTGTCAAGGCATTTTGAATGTACAGTGTCCATTCAAATTTTTTATCCTTCTTCAGTAATTTATTTATTGACTTTACAATTGTAGAATATCTGGAACTGTAACATCTCTCTCTTCCGAGCACATGTTATCGACTTATTCTTTGAGGAAACTTGCGTGCAAGTGATCCAGTTATAGTACATGGTTATTTGTTTTGCTTATGTATTTTTATGATGATTTTGATGGTTGTGATTTAATTTTAATTGATATATATGTATTGACAGATGATATTGACGAGTTTCCCTTGAGTGTGCAAGACACCTGATAGATTGTGGATGTTGATGGCATCAATGGACCTCCTGGGACTCCAGATTGAGTCAAGGAGTGGATTGTATTTGTTTGAGTTATTCATTTATGTATATGTGACATATGATCGATTATATTATGATTTTTTGTATAGATCATTGACGATGTTTCGTTAACGAATGCAGGCTGACGAATGCTTGCTAATCTGATTCACATAAGGATTAAAGGGACCATGCACATAGACAAGATATTGAGGGAGAGGTGTGGGAGTGTCCCTGCCACATCCTACTAGCACTCTCGTCGTGGCTCGAACTGTAGATTAACAATTACCTAGTTCGAGAGGTCCACGATGTCGTGAGGGAAAACTAAGACAGTCACTCACGAAGATTCTAAGGGGCGCACAATAAGGTGGAGCGCTTATTCCTTAGAAGCCCTTAGTCTCTCACAAGGTTTCCCGAATGGAGTGTTGTGTAAGGTAGCTAGAGAGGTAGTGGGGGGGCCCAGAGGGCCCATAGTGATAATAGTGGGGTGGACTAGATCCACTATATTATTAAATAAGACCCACTATGGTAGTTAGATATAATAAATGTAAGAGGACTTCTTAGAAGGTTCTTAACATGTTGACTCCAAGGGTTGGAAAACTACCAAAACCAATAGAAGGCGAGTGGCGCCCTTGGAGCACGGAGTGCGTCTTGAAGAGAACATCGCACAAATAAAACTTGAGTCAATGAATCTAGGTGGCCTAGAAAACCTTGAGAGAATAATTAAACCTTGAAAAATATGTAGGCCTTGTAGGATTTAATTAATTAATTAAAGAATGAAATTATTAATTATAAATCCCAAATGAAAGTCTAAGCCTATTCAAAAAAATTAAGCCTAAGTCTAAGTTCTTGTAAGAATACTAAAACTAAATTATAAATTAAATTAAAAAGGAATGAATTAAATCAAGTTAAGAATTAATAAAAGGTGAAATATATTTAAATATTTGATATAAGGCACATGTGTGCAAGAAAATATAAAGAGGGGGTTTTTTAAATAAGAAAGAAATAAACATGAAATAATGTGTACGCATAGAAAGGAATCTAGAGTCTAGTTAACACTAGTCTAACTAGAAAAAAACTTTTTATTTAACTCAACTCAGATTTAGTAAGGCGTTAGTCATTAAATGGGAAAATAGGGAATAAAGAGGCAAAGAGGAGTGATTTAAGGAGCGCATTTAGGAAAGGTGAGGGAAATTGACTTTTAATTAAAATATAATATATAAACACTTGTGAAACTTGGGGAGAGGGTGACAAGTGTAAGGGGATAATTCTAATTTTTTAATTAAAAAGCAAATTTAATGATGCAAGTGGGGATGTGTTAGTGAGGAATTTCTTATAAAACAAGTGGTCAAGATGAGAAAGGGATCGCATTGGTTAAGGGTAAAGTTATGCTTCCAAATTATTTTTGATTGGTTTTACTTGTGAGAGTTGGGATACCCAGCTTGAGAGTGAGTGGTGGCGCTATTCCGGTAATTTATTTTGTGGGTCTTTTCCTTATCACCATGTGTTTCGAGCCTTGGAGTTAATTGGGTGTGTAGTGTTGGTTGAACCCACGACTTGACGTGCGAACTCCATCCACTTGTAAGCTATGTGCATATTGGTTGAAAGTTTCCATTGAAATCATTATGTCGATGATTTCTTTCGCTGCCTCAATTAATCCTAGACATCAGATAGTTAATTGCCTGAGACAGGGTATTCTCTTATGATATCCTTCCACCTTGAAACTTATCCAGTTATATAACAATACGTGTATAATTAACTTAACAAGGAGTGTTGATCTTCTTTTGGTTAAGGTTAACATGGAGGTCTTGTTTTGCTTGGTTAGATTGACTTTCCTTATTTTCCTTGCTTAGTAGATGTAAATTTTTCTATGTAACATTTATATAATTTTTATAGGGAATTGAAATTTTATAGTTCCTTATATAAGAATATGTATGGAAATGAAAATTTTAGCATGAAACATTTGTATATATTACTCTTATGGAACCAAAATATTATAGTTAATTATATAAGAAAAGGAAAGGTGGTTTAAAATATTGACATATTATGGTTATGAATTGAACTTCCTATAGTCTTTACATATAGATATGAAGGATGGTGTAATTCCTTCTAAATTATTTAATATGTTGTTGACCCATTTTTATATAGTTTAAGGAATAGTTAAAGTAAGGTAGCATTGAATTGGTATGTATGGCTCAAGAAGATTGATTTTCTTATGATTTTTTAATACTTATAAATGAATAGGTAAGGAAACATTGAATCTTTTTATAGATTGTTAATAAGGGTTGGGTCTCTCTTTCGGTATTTTAAATTGGATATGTGGTAGCTTGAATACTTAGTGTTGCTTGAATACTTAGTGTTGCTTGTTAAGATTCAATGTTATAGTCCTTAAAGGATGATAGTAGTATAGAATCCCTTAAGTAATGCTTATTAAGTTGATCTTATCGGAGCCTTACTTCTGATCTATATTCTGGTATTAAATTCTCTTACGTGCTCTTAAGAGGTTGATTTCTTATAGAATTCTTAATTGGGATGGTAATTGATATTGAATTTCATTTATATTATTGAAGGCTTCCTATTAAAGGAAAACACATTTGAGATTTATATAATTGATTTTGGCCACAAAAGCGTGAAGCAAACGATAATTGATACATGACCTTAATGAACTTGGCTTGGCAAGTGCTATGAATGATCGGGAAAGATTATATATGTTACAAGTTTATACTTATGCTCTCGTGACTTTTATTATTTCTTATGTAATATCCATGTACCCTTTTGCACTTATTTATTGCTTGAAGTTTGATTAAGTAAAGTAGATTATCCTTGCACATCCATGAAAATGATATATGCTTATGATACTTGTTATTGTGTTGCGCTACTAGTTAAAGGTTCTGAATAGCATAGAAATGATGCAGTTATTAACATGTTGTCCATGATCTTTCCTTGCGTAGATGCAGTGTTATTGTTCACATGCTAATTGTTAACGAGAATAATTATGTGTGATTCCAAGAATTACTATTAGAATCTAGTCATGATGTTTAGGATAGAAGTTGGATATGGGATTTAGATATCTCCTTGTTCCTCAGAACAATCACTAGTCCTGAGACTTTAAATGGTCAAAATCAATTGGATGAATCATGTACTTGAGCATTACTTATGTGTCTTGGAGGTCCTAACCATGCAAGGTAGGTTGGGTGGACAGTTCCTTTATTATTCAGTGACATGGTTGATCATTTATTAGTATTTTCTTCAGTTGATCGTGATGTGTCGATTTGTGTCGTTGTTTATTATGACGATGTTTTGAATATGTGAAGCTATTAATTATGACGATGCGTTGATTTGTGTCGATGTTTATTATGATGATGGTTTGATTGTATGCCGCTATTAATTATGTTAATGCACTGATTATGTGTCTTTATTAGTTATTATGATGGGTCTCTTGCGATGTTATTAATTATGTTGTGACGATTTTAATATCCTAATGTGAAAGAAAAAAAATGTGTATTGTACATCACTATTCGTTGTCATAATGGAGGAGACGTTCCATGTGGTATTAGAGTGGGTTCAACCCTGTGAATGTGAACAGTTACACCTTCCCATGTGTTAAACTTATGATTAAAACAATATTGTTAATTAAAATTAAAATTTGTCCATCCAGGTAATCATGGTTAGAGGACGTCATGGAGGTAGATGATGTGGTGCTAGGGGAAGAAGTGTGACGCCTCCAATAGCATCCACACTAGAGGGGTCCAAAACCCAAGGAGAAGAACAAGTTATTGGACAGGAGAAGGTTGTCATGGGAGATGTGGTTGGTTTGATGAGGTACTTTCATAGGATGTCAAAGGCATTGATTAACCGACTAGATAGAGATGAGGTCAGAGCCTCTATACCCAATGAGGGTTCACAGCACGCTCCAGCTGGTAGTGGTAGCATTCACAGAGAACTCGAGAAGGTGAATTTTATCAAGTTCATGGGTGCCAAGGACGTCTCAGCGTCAAGGCATGGTTGGAGAACATGGTGATGTGATTTTCACTTCGTTACTACACCTCCAACATGAAGGTATTCATGGTGGTATTTCAGCTAAAGGGGGGTTCTCTTCTATGGTGGAAGACGCTCCTACCTCAACTAAACATGGCCATTGAAGACGTGTCATGGAAACTGTTTGAGGAATGCTTCAGGGAGAGGTATTTATCATAGGAATTCATAGAGCACCATCTCAATGAGTTCAACACCTTATGAGAGGTTGGTCATACAATGTCAGAATATGAGGCCAGATTTATGGAGCTACTTCGGTATGCTCCACATCTGAACACAAAGAAGCTAAAGGTCAACAAGTTTATGTTCAGACTTAACTTAAACATTCGTTTGAAGGTGAGGATCCTAATGCCTCAGACGTTGCATGATGCAGTCCATAGATCCCTCATAGATGAGGAACAGCTGACCAGCGGGGGTCAGGGCAGGGCCCCTGAAAGACCAACTGGACAGATGACATCAGGAGCGCAGCATCATCCAACGCCAGCTAGACAGACAACAGGGTATCGAGATGTGTCTAGACGACCAATGTTCATGACACCACGATGATCGACTCCCTATAGAGGACCACTGCATCAGCAGCAGTGTCGCTCGCAGAAGCAACAATTTAAGCATGTTCAGCAGAACAGACCAGGATCTCAAACTAGCAGGCTAGCAGCTTCTACTTCGAGGACCAGGAGTATTGGACCGAAGACCGGATGTTGTACATGTGGAGAGCCACATTACCAGTGAGGATGTTCGGTTGAGAAGGCCAGAGCGGTTGGATCAACAAGACACACTATAGTTGGAGATTTGGGCAAGGCCCGCAAGATTCATGCAGCAGTGAATAATCGACAAGTCGAGCACCAATCCACTATGCTCGAGACATCAGGTATAATCGTTGGCCAAAATTTTAGTATTTTGATAGATCCAGGTGCTATAGAGAACTTTATTTCTAGTGCAGCGCTAAAAATAATTAAGGTAAAGGCATTCAAGCAGGACGAGTTTAGATGCATAGAAATGGTTTTGGGTGCCAAACAGAAGGTTGGAGGAAGGATTACAGACTGTAGCATTAACTTGGGAGATTTTGTAACAAATCCCAACCTATATGTCACTATCTTATGATATTATGACATAGCGATCGGTATGGACTGATTGGAATCGCATGATTCGATACTCAACTATAAGATGAAACAATTAAGTTTGATCGATGATGTGGGGTAGAGAAGAGTGATTGTGGGAAGAAACCATGGAGTGTCCTTGAGGTTCATTTCTTCCCTACAGCTACAAAAGATCATGCGCAAAGGATGTAATTTATATGCAATCTTAGCACTAAAGGACAAGGGTGAGGTGGAAGGATTAGAAAACCTTCTGGTAGTATGAGAGTTTGTTGACATGTTTCCAGAAGAGTTACCAGTGTTTCCACCTGAAAGAGAGTTGGAGTTTACGATCAAATTGAAACTAGGAACTGAATCGATAGCAAGAACGCCTTATCGGATGTCAACACCTGAGTTACAGGAGTTGAAAATGAAATTCAAGGAGTTGTTGAATTTGGGACTTATATGTCCAAGTATATCACCTTGGGGTGCGCCGGTTATTTTTAAAAGAAAGAAGGATGGATCATGGAGACTTTGTATTGACTATCGTCAATTGAACAAGGCAACGATCAAGAACTAGTATCTGTTGCCAAGAATAGACGATTTGTTTGATCAAATGAAAGGCGTGACAATGTTTTCAAAGATCGAATTGAGATCAAGATATCACTAGTTACGAATTAAAGAGGAAGATATGCCTAAGACCGCATTCAAGACGAGGTTTGGACACTATGAGTTTATCGTTTTACTGTTTGGACTGACAAACGCCCCGGGAGTATTCATGAGTTTGATGAATGGGGTGTTCCGTGAATACTTGGAAAAGTTTGTTCAAGTATTCATTGATGACATACTGATATATTTTTGGATGACAGAAGAGCATGATGAACATTTAATCTTAGTACTATAGCGTTAACAAGAAAACAAATTATACGGGAAACTGTTGAAATGTTCTTTTTACCAATTTAAGATTCATTACTTGGGGAACATTATATTCGGTGAAGGTATAGTTGTGGATCTATCAAAGGTAGCGGCTATTATGGAATATCATGCACCAACAAATGTACAATAAGTACGCATCTTTATGGTTTTAGCAGGATATTATCGACTATTCGTCGAAGGTTTTTCGAAGATAGCAAATCCGATCACAAAATTTCAAAAGAAAAAAAATAATTTTTTATAGCCTGAGAAATGCACGAAAGAATTTCAAAGGCTCAAGGATTTGATGACGACAACACCAATACTGAATTCCCCGACATGGACAAGGAATTCTTGGTATGCATAGACACATCCAAGGAGGGTTTAGGCAGATTTTTGATGCAAGATGGTTGAGTGATCACTTACATTTCAAGAAAGTTGAGAAAGCATGTGGAGAACTACACAACACATGACTTGGAGTTATTGGCTATTGTATATGCCTTGAGAGTTTGGGGTCACTATCTAATTGGATGAATATTGGAATTAAGGATAGATCATTGTGGGTTGCAGCACATATTTATGCAGAGTGACATGAACGCACGATGGAGGCGTTGGTCAGAACTACTTAGAGAATACAACTTCGATATTTCTTACATAAAAGGTATGGTTAACATAGTGGTCGATGCGTTGATTTGGATACCACGCATATTCTCGGTAATACCTCTTCAAAATAATCTTCAAGAAAATATTCTAGCGTTACAGAGAAACGATAATTGGTACAAGGAAGTTAAAGAAAATATTGGACAAGATACCATGATGGCACCAAAGTTTGAAGGTTATACATTGGACAATGACGAACTGATGAGGTATAATAATACGATTTACATAGCGCCTAATGACGAATTGAGAATTTTGATCTTAAGAGAATCTCATCGAGTTGTGTGCATGGCTCACCTGGGAGTCACAAAAATGAAGGCAGACCTTAATCCTTTATTCTACTGGAAAGGAATGAAGGAAGACCTAGTTAGTTACGTGGCACAATGTCTAGAATATCATCAAGTGAAAGCTGAACATAGACATCTGGGAGGATGATTAGAGCCACACATTATCCTGGAATTGAAATGGGAGGCTATTTCGATGGACTTTATTGTTGGATTGTCGTTGACGACAAGAAGACACGTCTCAATTTTCATGGAAGTTGACACTCTAATGAAGAGTGCACATTTTATTCCTGTGTGTATGACGTATCAGGCGCCAGACATAGCTAGAGTTTTTTTCAGCGAGATTGTGAGATTGCATGGAGTGCCAAAAAGGATCATATCCGATAGAGGATTGGTGTTTAAGGGATGATTTTGGACCATTTTCCAAGAGGCCTTGGGGACACAACTGAACTTTAGTACAGTGTATCACCCTGAGACAGAAGGACAGACAGAAAGAACGAACCAAATTTTGGAAGATATGTTGCATATGTATGTAATGGACCAACAGAAATGTTGGGAAGAGTTCTTGCAACTGGTAGAGTTTGCATACAACAACATTTATCAAAGTAACATTAATATGGCACCATTTGAGTTTCTATATGGGAGACTGTGTCGTATGTCATTGAGCTGGGATTGACTTGAGGATAGGGTCCTAGTAGGACCATAAGTGATCCAATAAATGGAAGAACAAATGAAAATGATAAGACAAAGGATTAAATAAGCACAAGATCGAAAAAAGAGTTATGTTGATGCACATCGCATTGACCGCAGTTATGAAGTTGGTGATCGAGTTTTCTTGCGGGTGAAACCGCACAAGAGTTCAATTAAGTTTGGAAAGGGTGTTAAAATCTCTCCTAGGTTTGTGGGAACTTTCCAAATTATGGAAAAGAAGGGACCCATGGCCTATCTACTAGTCTTGCCTGATTCTTTGAGGCGTATGCACAATGTATTTCATGTATCTATTTTGAGACATTATGTTAGTGATCCTACACATGTGATTGATATGAGTTCTTTGCAGGTGTCGGACGAGGGTGCTCTCACAGCGGAGCCAATCTGCATTCTGGATCGTCGCATTCGATAGCTATGGTGTCGAATAGTCAATCAGGTCAAGGTCCAGTAGGACAATTATAGTCCACACTCGACTACATGGGAGAAGTGAGCAGTTTCCTTACTTGTTTGATAGATTAGACATATAGATCTTGTCAGATACTTTTATTTCTACATTTTATATATTGTACAACTTTGGTATCAAGTTTAAAACAAGAGGGGGTGTTTGTAACATCCCGCTCTTGCGAGCACATGTTATCGACTTATTCTTTGAGGACACTTGTGTGCAAGTGATCCGGTTATAGTACATGGTTATTTGTTTCGCTTATGGATTTTTATGATGATGTTGTTGGTTGTGATTTAATTTTAATTGATATATATGTATCGACATATACTATTGACAAGTTTCTCCTGAGTGTGCAAGACACTTGATAGATTGTGGATGTTGATGGAATCAATGGACCTCTTGGGACTCTAGATTGAGTCAGGGAGTGGACTGTATTGGTTTGAGTATTTCATCTATGCATATGTGACATATGATCGATTATATTATGATTTTGTGTATAGATCATTGACAGTGTTTTGTTAATGAATACAGGTTGATGAATGCTTGCTAATATGACTCACATAAGGAGTAAAGGGGCCATGCACATAGACCATATATTGAGGGAGAGGTGTGGCAGCGTCCCTGTCACAACCTACTAGCACTCCCTTCGTGGCTCGAATCGTAGGTTATCGATTACCTAGTTCGAGAGGTCCACGATGTCGTGAGGGAAAACTGAGACAGTCACTCACGAAGAGTCTAAGGGGCGCACAATAAAACAGAGTCCTTGTTCCTTAGAAGTCCTTAGTCTCTCACAAGTTCGCAATAATGGAGTGTTGAATCTAAGGGTTGGACAACTACCAAAACCAGTCGAAGGCGAGTGGCACCCTTGGAGCATGGAGTGCATCTTAAAGGGCACATAACGTAAATAAAACTTGAGAGAATAATTAAATCTTGAAAAATCTTTAGGCCTTGCCAGATTTAATTAATTAACTAAAGAATGAAATTATTAATTGTAAATCCTAAATGAAAGTCTAATCCTATTCAAAAAAATGAAGCCTAAGTCTAAGTTCTTGTAAGAAGAGTAAAACTAAATTATAAATTAAATTAAAAAGGAATGAAGTAAATCAAGTTAAGAATTAACAAAAGGTGAAACATATTTAAATATTTGTTATAAGGAACATGTGTGCAAGCAAATATAAAAAGGGGGATTTTAAAATAAGAAAGAAATAAAAACGAAAGAATGTGTACGCATAGAAAGGTATCTAAAGTCTAGTTAACACTAGTCTAACTAGAAAAAGACTCTTATTTTAACTCAACTCAGATTTAGTAAGGTGTCATTCATTAAATGGGAATATGGGGAATAAAGTGGAAACTAGGAGTGATTTAAGGAGCACATTTAAGAAAGGTGAGGGAAATTGACTTTTAATTAAAATATAATATGTAAACACTTGTGCAACTTGGGGAGAGGGTGACAAGTGTAAGGGGGGAATAATTCTAATTTTTTTAATTAAAAAGCAAATTTAATGATGCAAGTGGGGATGTGTCAATGAGGAATTTCCTATAAATCAAGTGGTCAAGATGGAAAAGGGATCACATTGGTTAAGGGTAAAGTTATGCTTCTGAATTATTTTTGATTGGTTTTACTTGTGAGAGTTGGGATACCCAGCCTGAAAAAGAGTGGTGTCTCTACCTTGCGAGGCAAGCTTGGCGCTAGAGTAATTCTGGTTTTGTGTGTGTGGCCTCTTTGTGGCTCGAGGGGCTAAGGGGGGAGAAGAGTACCCCTAGCGTTGGCTGGGAGGTATCGGTTAAGTCTCAACGATTAGCAAGAGAGAGGTCGGAAGGAGCGCATTTGCTGAAGAACATCTTCGACTTTGTCATCTTCGATTACGGTATTCTTATTCAAGAATTGTAATTGTATTAATATTTAATTGTATAATATAGCCTTAGGATCTCGCATAACTATATCGTAAATTCTATGATTCAATTGAAAATTTTATTGTTAGTCCGTGTGAGATCTAGGAAGTGATTATAGCCTTAGAATCTTGCATAACCTGTATTGTATATTCTATGTTGAATTGAAAGTTTCTTATTAGTTTGTGTGAGATATAGAAGGTAATTTGGTAATTGTTTGTCTTCCAAACTACTCAATGTATAATGGTTGCTAGCGGTCATAGGTGTACACAGAGCACATTATTTGTTCGTTTCCATTGATGGGCTTATCATAAATGTTATTATTTAGTAGATTATATAGAAGTGGTTGAGGTCGGGATGGTGTTTGTATTTTGCACAGAGGAGTAAGATTATGTTTTTAGCTTGGGAATTTTTCCTTGATGAGGGGAACGACTCAAGTGAAATTTATATTTAAGAATAAAAATTGTATGTGTCTTAATAAAGGACTTGGATTCCCAGGTCGTTTGGAGATCCGATTTAGTTCTTGTGCTTTAGATTATGAATCCTTGATTGATTGAAGAATTATTCATATGTGATCGAATATGAATCCTTGATTGATTGAAGAATTCTTCATGTTGAGTGTGTTCTGAGTTAGGCCTTCTTCCTCCTATGATCTTATGATCTTAATTGTTTGCATTGGTGGGAATTTCGTTATATTTACCTATTTTGTGCAAACTCTAACCCAAGTTAGTTCAAGAAGATGGTAGGAGGCGTGTTATTCTTTTGAATTGTAAGTCCGTGAATTTTGTTGGATTGTCCATCATGTCAGTATGCAACCTTGATCACCTCATCGGGAACCAATTATTATTGTTGTAGTTGTGATGTGCTCCTTGCTCCTCATGAGCTCCTACCTTGGACGCAATTGGTGCCAGACTAGAGCGTTGGTTGTTTATCTTAGCGTTGGATTGTTGTGGAAATATGGCACTTTTTTGCAAAAGCGAACCCGAAATTGGGAATTGAAATTTTATAGTTCCTTCTATAAGAATATGTATGGAAATGAAAAATTTAGCATGAAACATTTGTATATATTACTCTTATGGAATCAAACTCTTATAGTTCATTATATAAGAAAAGGAAAGGTGGTTTAAAATATTGACATATTATGGTTATGAATTGAACTTCCTATAGTCTTTACATATAGATATGAAGGATGGTATAATTCCTTCTAAATAGTTTAATATGTTGTTGACCCCTTTTTATATAGTTTAAGGAATAGTTAAAGTAAGGTAGCATTGAATTGGTATGTATGGCTCAAGAAGAATGATTTTCTTATGATTTCTTAATACTTATAAATGAATAGGTAAGGAAACATTGAATCTTTTTATAGATTGTTAATAAGAGTTGGGTCTCTCTCTCATTCTTTTAGATTGGATATGTGGCAGCTTGAATACTTGGTGTTGCTTGTTAAGATTCAATGTTATAGTCCTTAAAGGATGATAGTAGTATAGAATCCCTTAAGTTATGCTTATGAAATTGATCTTATTGGAGCCTTACGTTTGGATCTATATTCTGGTATTAAATTCTCTTACTTGATCTTAAGAGGTTGATTTCTTATAGATTTATTAATTGGGATGGTAATTGATATTGAATTTCAGTTATATTCTTGAAGCTTTATATAATTTATTTTGGCCACAAAAGCATGAAGCAAACGATAATTGATAGATGACCTTAATGAAACTGTCTTGGACAGTGTTATGAATGATCAGGAAAGATTCTATCTGTTACAAGTTTGTACTTATGCTCTCATGACTTTTATTATTTATTATTTAATATCCTCGTACCCTTTTCCACTTATTTATTTCTTTAAGTTTGATTAAGTAAAGTAGATTATCCTTGCACATCCATGAAAATGAAGATGCTTATGATACTTGTTATTGTGTTGCGCTACTAGTTAAAGGTTCTGAATAGCATAGAAATGATGCAGTTATTGTTGATATTATGGTAGATGCGGGAGATATTTACCTCCACGTGTAAACCTGACGAGGATAGAATACTCCGAGAAGCAAGAAGAAACCCTATTGAGTTGGCTAATGACCCTAGAAGACTTTTTGACTCAAGAAGATAATTTATATTAGGTTATTAGTCTCCAAGAGAAGAAGTTGGCCAGAAATAATAATATATATTGAACAGACAGATACCCAAAATGAGAAGTCGGCCTAGGTAGTTAGCCAGAATTAGTATAAATATAGGAGGCTAGTTCTCATTCTGGCAGACAGTCTCAGAATTGCAGAGCAGCAACTTGTGCGCACTGCAGTGCCCAGTTTTGTGCGCAGGTTTGAGGAGAGTTTTTGGTGCAGCTGTTGCAGCTAGCAGTTACGTTTTGGCTTGGAATATCTCTTGTCTAGGGTTTTGACTATCTGATCAGCTCTTGTTGGTGCGCTATCCTTGGGGAAAGGTGTGCTACCCTTTGTTTGTCTATCTAGCCTAGGTTTTTCTTCTGGAGTGATTCTTTGTCAAGGTTAAGGTGCTCGGAGGGTGGCTTCAGCCTATGGTTGGGTGACAATAGTGATATTGTCGATGGTAAAATGAGCACATCCATTATATTCTAACAGGTTATGGGCCCACACCTCCTTCACTTAGTCTAACCGCTGGAAGGAAACATAGTCGCAAGGATGTTAAGCTCATTAAAGAACTGTCGCTAGGGTTTCTAGCAGGAGCAGACACCATAGCACTGTCATTGGGGTTACTAGCAGGTATAATTGCAGAAACCCTAATTCTCTCATTGAGGCACCTTAAGTGAATAAATTGACCTAATCTTTGGATAGATCAGTGCGCCCTAGAATAGCGCATCTCCTGGTACTCTCAGAAAGCCAAGACATGAAGTTTGATATTTTGGTCAAACCTAGGATTGACCAAGTCAAAGAAGCCATGACTTACTCTATGAAGTCAGTGAACAAGTTAGATGGAGCTTCTAACTTCAGAGAGTGGAAGACAAGGATTGATCTCATCCTTGCCAAGAATAAAGTGTTAGATATCGTGAAAGGAAAGATCGTGAAACTAGAGTTTGAAGAAGTGAAAGAGAAGTAACTGCAGAACGTTACAGCTATGGAGAAGTTCAAAGACAGTGACATCAATGCCATGAGTATCATAGTGGATTCTATAAAATACCACTTGATACCCTACATCTCCCATCTTGACTCATCAAAGAATATGTACGATGTCGTAACAAACCTCTTCTCAGTCAGAAACATTGGACAAGTAATGAGTCTGAAGAATGAGCTATGTGACATGAAGATGAATGATGATGACAACATAACATCATACTTTGTAAGGATATCTCATTTAAGAGATAAACTACAAGCTATTGAAGAGATCATTTCAGAGAAGGAATTGGTAAACATAGTACTCAATGGTCTTCCCAAGACATGGGATGCATTTTCCGCAAGCATGAACACAAGGAAGGAGTATCCTACATTTGAATAACTTTGGACTTGTTGTACTCAAGAAGAATCTAGGATCAGTGCAAAAGAGAAACCCCAAAGGAAGTACGATGATCAAGCCTTCACAGCAAGATTCAAGAATTTCAGGAACAAAAGGAAGTTTGGTTCAAGGAGGAAGACAAATAAAGAGAAAGACATTTCAGAAGTACAATGCTTCAACTGTTGAAAGTATGGTCACTACAAGAATCATTGTCCTGAGCTAAAGAAAAGGAAGGAGAAACACGAAGCATCAGTTTCTGAAGAAAAGGAACCCACAAAGAAGACTAAGCAGGATGAAAGAGACTTCTTCTTCTTAAGGTAACAATACTCTTCCTAGTTCTTGTACATATCTTGTTTGCATAAGTCTCTGTACATGTCTTATATATCTATCTCTTAAAAGATAATATGTTCCAAGAAGAACTATATCTATGGAAGAACAACAAGATAAGGATTGTTATCACTATACAAGAAAGGATGAAATATATCAAACAAATCTTGTGGAAGCTATTACAAGATAAGCCGAAATCATAATCAATCTTGAAGAAACCTAGAAGAAAGAAGTCAGCAATCAAGAGAAAATTGGAGAAAGACTTATGACACTTTGCAGAAGACAATAAGGATGCAGACGGAAACATAGACTCTCCTAGATGGAGGGAGCCGATTATATATCACCATAAAGAAGAGCATGTATTCATACATGAAGCAAGGATTAGGAGGGAGCTAATCCTACGATCCATTGAAGATGATGAAGTATATATAGATGGTAGAAAACATGAAAAGTAGTATGTGTTCAGTTTGACCTTAGAAGAAGTCTTCTTCGAAGAAAATCCTTAAAGTATCCCTGGTTGTCCATCCACATCTGTGATCCTATGATGAGAGAAAGAAATGGAATCTTTAGGTCATGGAATCTATAAGAAACTCCATGCACCCAAGAGCCAAAAAAAAAAACATAAAGGAGAACATGAAGATTCCAAGAAGGAAAGAGAAGCCAGAACAACCAGTCATTGTATTAAGAATCACAAGATTGCCAGCCTAATATGAACTCAATAAAATAAATCAAGCAAAGGAACTGAAAGTCATGATGAAGAACATTGTATGGAAGACTTATGAATGAAAGCATTGCGAGATCTAGAACTAGAGGTTCTCCCAGATGGAGGGAGAAGACTATGATGATTACTTGTTCCAGTAAACCAGACATATCTCTACAGGAGTCATTATATCAACATCCATAAGTTGGAGTTCTACATCAGATGAATGTAAAGAATGTCCTCCAGAAAAATTGAATGAAGAACGTATGAAGAGAAACCTCAAGACTTTGAGGCATACCAAAAAGAGACCCTTGTATGCAGATAGAAGAATACAACTTGGTGTAGAACCTCCAGTGCACAGCAAAAGCGTGGTGAATATTTTCTATAACAGAGATATTGTATCAAGATGATTACTCAATAGATCATATCTCATGATGACAGAAGAAGTGCCACATGGATATGTTCCAGTTTTCCAACAATGATATACTCTATTAATCAGAGCTACATGAAGCCTTCATAGAAAACCAGTGTTCCAGACCAAAGTATATTTGAAATCAAGCATTACATTATCTGTGATGAAGTCCAGAAAGGAGAAAGTGGTTCTCCAATACATATCTCCACAAATGAGTAGATAAGCAGACATTTTGGTAAAGCTTCTATCCAAGATGAAAGCGTTTGCGTACTCAAGTTGGAGCTCGTGGAGATGACTTCCTTATTGAAAAAGGAAGAGATGACTCCTAGGTTGGGAAGGAGCACTGATATGTATTGATTTATGGACAATCATTTTTCAGTTCGAAAAATGGTCCAAGATGAGCAGATTCTTTCTTGTTCGAAAAGTGGATTGAGATTTCTGACGGACGGCAATTTCTCATTGTGGTTAACATGAGAAATGGTCCAGATTGATGATGTATCATAGACAACGACTTCCCATTGTGGTTAACATGGGGAGTGGTCTAGGGAAGTCTCTCTTCTTGAGGGTTACTCAAGAAGACTGGCTCGCCTTGCCGGACAGCGATTTCTCATTGTGGTTAACATGAGGAATGGTCTGTTTTGGAGGTTGGTACAGGACAGTCTTTTCCTCTTGTGGTTAACAGAGGAAATGGTTCAGACAGTCATTCCTTAGGGTTTATACATTCTCTCCAGGGTGCACTTTGATTAGTGTAGGAGGAATGGCCCAAGGTGGGGAATGATCCAGGCTCAGCAATCAAGGACAGGCATTCCTTAGGGTTTATACATTCTCTCCAGGGTGCACTTTGATTAGTGTAGGAAGAATGGCCCAGGGTGGGGAATGGCCTAGGTTCAAAAGACAGGACAGTTATTCTTCCTTGCCTGAGAAGAATAGTCCATATATCTCATTGTTCTACTCTGAGGGCAGATATTCTTTCAAATCTCACAGATGTGAGTGAAAGATTGGCTCTGATGATTCAATTTATATCATAACATTGTTTCTGTGCAGGTTGATATCAGATGATTGTTATAAATATTGTATGACAGTAGATGTATAGTACTGTGGTGGATGTGTTCCATTGTTCGTGACTATACATTGTTGATCAAGTACTTGTGTGTTAATTGGTGTGGTAGTGTACCACTGGATTGTAGTTATGTACTACTATGGATAGACACAGTTGTGTTCTATTTTGTTTCGATTGCCTTGAAGACTATCAGCAATATTGGAAATGATTATCAGTTAGATGGATAATCAAAGGACAAAGATTTCCCAGACAAAAAATAGTTCAGAGCATTTACTCTTCTAGATTAGAAGAATGGTTCTTGTATCACTCTATGGAGTGAGCATCATGTCTGATTACTCAAATAGAGTATGGTTTCAAGAGATGATGCAAGTGATGACATTGATGATGATGATGATGATGATGGTGTTCATGATCTATTCTATACAACTATGTTGATGCTACCAGGTGAATGGTATTTTTTTGTGCTCAAGACCATTACCTGTAATACCTCCCTAGCTAGGAGGGAGTGTTGATATTATGGTAGCTACGGGAGGTATTTACCTCCATGTGTAAACCTGATGAGGATAGAATACTCCGGGAAGCAAGAAGAAACCCTATTGAGTTGGCTAATAACCCTAGAAGACTTGTCGGCTCAAGAAGATAATTTATATTAGGTTATTAGCCTCCAAGAGAAGAAGTCGGCCAGAAATAATAATATATACTGAAAAGACAGATACCCAGAATGAGAATTCGGCCCAGGAAGTTAGCCAGAATTAGTATAAATACAGGAGGCTAGTTCTCATTCTGGCAGACAGTCTCAGAATTGCAGAGCAGCAACTTGTGCGCACTGCAGTGCCCAGTTTTCTGCGCAAGTTTTAGGAGAGTTGTCGATGCAGTTGTTGCGGCTAGCAGTTATGTTTTGGCTTGGAATATCTCTTGGCTAGGGTTTGGACTATCTAATCATCTCTTGTTGGTGCGCTATCCTTGGGGAAAGGTGTGCTACCCTTTGTTTGGCTATCTATCCTAGGGTTTGCTTGCCGATTGATTCTCTATCAAGGTTAAGGTGCTCGGAGGGTGGCTTCGGCCTATGGTTGGGTGACAATAGTGATATTGTCGATGGTAAAATGAGCACATCCATTATATTCAAACAGATATTAACTTGTTGTCCTTTCTCTTTCCTTGCGTAGATGCAGTGTTATTATTCACATGCTAATTGTTGACGAGATTAATTACGTGTGATTCCATGCCTTACTATTAGAATCTAGTCATGATGTTTAGGATAGAAGTTGGATATGGTATTTAGATATCTCCTTGTTCCTCAGAACATTTGCCAGTCCTAAGACCTTAAATGGTCAAAATCAATTGGATGAATACTGGACTTGAGCTTTGTGTATGTGTCTTGGAGGTCCTAACCATGCAGGGTAGGTTGGGTGGATAGTTCCTTTATTATGCAGTGACATGGTTGATCATTTATTAGTATTTGATTTAGTTGATCATGATGTGTTGATTTGTGTCGTTTATTATGGTGATGTGTTGAATGTATGTAGCTATTAATTATGACGATGCGTTGATTTGTGTCGATGTTTATTATGATGATGGGTTGATTGTATGCCACTATAAATTATGGTAATGCATTGATTATGTGTTGTTATTAGTTATGATGATGTGTCGCTTGCAATGTTATCAATTATTTTGTGACGATTTTAATATCCTAATGCAAAAAAAAAAAAACCTATTGTACATCATTATGCGTTGTCATAACAGAGGGGACGTTACAGGACAAACCTTCAAACAAAATTTATCTTTACAAAGAATGATTGTACTATATTTCTTGATGTGGATGGAGTTAATTCATTTATAGCTTTAACTCTTTCTAGATCAATGTATATTCCTTTTTTTCTCACAACATGACCTAGGAGGTTTCCTTTTTATATGGAAAATAGAATTTTTTTGGATTCAAGGATATTCCATACATTCTACATCTCTCAAAGACTTGTCTGAGATGTTTGAACTATCTTTCCCTTAGTTTTGATGAACTACCATATCATCTTGGTAGTCAACCATAAATTTTCCAATTATATCTTTGAAAGCATCGTCCATTTCCCTTTGAAAAGTTGCACCCGCATTCTTTAGTCCAAAATTCATATGAACAAATGCATATGTTCCCCATGGTGTGATGAAAAAAAAAATTGGTCTATCTTCCTCAACCATAAGAACTTGATTATATCCATAAAATCCATCCACCATAGACATTAGTGCATAACCAATAACCTCCTACAATAAAATCTCCATGTGTGGGAGTGGGTAATTATATTTAATACTTTCTCAATTGATATCTCTGAAATCAACACAAAGACGAATTTCTCCATTTTTGTTTCTTACTACCATGGGATTTGAAAGCCATTCTAAGTGTCTTATTGGAAAAATTATGCCAATTTTTTTCAATTTTTCCAACTTTATCTTTACTAATTAATTCAATTTGGGATTTATCATTCTCATTTTTTTTCTTAAAAGGTTTTGATCCCTCTTTTAGTGGTATAACATGTTGGAAAATAGATATGTCATATTCCTTTAAATCATCATAACTCTAAGAAAAAATGTCCTAAAATACTTTGAGCAATAGTTTATATTGCTCTATTTCTTCAATGGTGCAATTAGTACCACGATTTATGTATTTTGGAGAATGAGATGTTCCAATATTGATTTTTTGTGTCTCTTGAACCTTCCTAATAAATGGTTCCTCTTTTGGACCCAAAATATTTGTTAGATCATTCTTTGTAAAACTGACATAATTCTTAGGAGAAAATACAACACTCTAATCACAAATTTCCTCTTTAGAATCTTGGCTTTCTTCTTAATCATCAGATAATGTTGAGTCATGGTCTGTGAGGAAGTTTTCAATATGCTCATCGTTTTCAAAAACTTGCCAATACTCTTGATTATCGGGTATTGAAGGCAGAAAAAAATTCTTGACATGAAAAGTAGTTTGATTTTGAGAATCATCTGAATTGGAGGTGCAGCTACTTCCAATGAACCATCTTTTTTATTGTTTTTTTGAGGAACAAAAGAAATGTTAAAATAATTAACTGAATCCATAATTTCCCATACTCTCCTTGCACAATGCTGCAATATTTACTTCTTGATTCTATATTTGAGAAATTTATATCGTTTGTCTTGTTTCTTGGGATGCTCTGGGATCGTTTCTCACATTAGGGGGGACACCTTGGAGAATTCCTCCCCCAAGTGCTCATTTTTCAGAACTTCTAGAAATAGACGGTCCCTAAGGTGATATTGAGAGACTAGACATTTATCTTTTCACTTTTCCAAGAATAATCTTGGGATCAGCATTAGTCTCTAAAATATATTCTTCCATTTATGTTTCCTTTTGGATTACCTCATTCAAATTATTTATCTGTGAATATATTATTGCATAATTCACATTTGAGGGTATGAAATTCTTGTAACATTCGAATATGATAGGATCATTTGGGCATTTCCATCTAGTATTTGGTTTAACATCTTAAAAAATTGTAAATTAAAATCCATGATTCTCTCACCCTTTTGGAGATGAATTTGGATAAATTGAGTAAGCAAAGTATGGTATGCAATGTGTTGTTCATATCTAGTCATGAACATATCTTTTATATCATCAAATTAATTGATTGATTGACATTTGAGGGAAAGATACCATTCATAGGATGGGCCTATCAAAGTTTGTAGAAAGACTCTAACCATTACATCATCATGTTAAATCAAATGAATATCACAAATAATAAGGAATTGATCCATATGTATTTTTGGATCCATAATCCCATCACCTGAAAAGACAAGTAAAACTCCTTGAGGTAGGGTCGATAATGTATGTTGTTCTCCATGTAAATTGAGTGGGTTGTACCTGGCTCTTCTTCTTGGGTTTCTTTGTATGTCATTTCTTTCTCTTTCTTCATTAGGAATTTTGTTTCTTTGCTCTTCTCAATCACCCATGATTATTCTATCAATTGTTTCAGATCTTGAACTTTGGGCAACTTTTTGAACCCCAATCTTCTTACTTTTACTTCTTGTTAATGGACCTTTGTATGATTCTAGCTTTTATAAATTTTATAGTTGCTTTCTTTGTCTTAAGGCTATTGCTCTTTCTTCTTCTTGAGCAAGAACTTCCCAAGTTCTCTCGAGTTCTTCATGACTCTTTGATATTTTGATTATTAGGTCATACAACTGGTGCAAGATACTTCCTTGATCTCTTAATCTAATTTGTATTTGGGGTTGGTTGGGTTCAGGTAGAGTCATTAAAAATTTTGATCTGTGAAACAAGTCTCTTGTTTAGTTCCCCAGTATGGTCGCCAAAAATTTTGATCTAAAATATGTTCCTATGGTCTTTAAGTCAACCTCGCGAGGATAAATCCCCTTGAGTTTTTAAATAGGTGGTACTCCTATATATCAAATAACATGCAAGAACATAAAAATGTTTGAGAAAGGACAAGGCTTTATTCTTGAAATAAATATTCACATGTAAAGAGTACAAGGAACAAGTATCTTATAGAAAGCAAATATTTACACTATGCTACAATATTTGTAAACAAAAAGAATATGCATTAACATAGGATGGAATTTCCATCACAGCATTCATCAAAGTAGAACACAATATTCAGAAAAGGGAAAGGAAAGTATGGACCACATATAGAAGAGAACTCTAAATGATCATTCCATTAAATTCAATAAAGATTTTGATAGACACACATCTGAAATCTCATGCTTAGAATTAAAGTCTTGAGAAATAAATAATGTTAAGTCCCGAATTAGTTCACCAGGAACCTCAAAAATAATAGATGTCTTAATCAACTAAGCAGTAATGTTTGGGTTTACAAACAAAATAAATTGTGTTTGTCCTTCAAAGAGGACTAGGATGGGGCTCTCGTTGACCATAAAATGAAAGAGAGACCTGGAAGACAAAGAAAACAGACAAGGGTCATCCTTAGGTTTCACAGGTTGATGGGAATAGAAAAGGCAAAATGACAAAAGAATGAAGAAGAAAAATGTGACGGAAAGAATAAGGTTCCTACTCGACTTACTGCAATGGAAATTCTAAACCCTTCATTTGCTTGTTGAGGCATATTTTGTAGATTGTTTTTGTTGTGTTGGAGGTGGCATAATTGTTGTAACTACTTCTTATTGATCTGTCTCAAATATCTTAACTAATGATAATGATAACCATTGTTTTATATATTCCCTCATCGGAGCAACCATTATTTCATGCTTAGTTTTTATTTCAAATAATTCATTCTCCATTTCTCTCACATCAATTCTTAATTGGTGTAATGTGTCCTTAATATCATCATTTTTATTTATATATCGAACAAGCCACCTTTCTACTTCTTCAAAGAATTCAACCGAGTCACTAAATTCATTTTCCCATGCAAATTTTAATGCTTCTAGTTCTTCCAATAGTTTCTCCTTAGACATAAGTATGTTATCCATTAATAAATTAGGGCCATATAATTCTTTGGTAAGATCAACAAGTTTTAAAAATATATCGCCCCTCTTAATTTTGGCAACATCGCACTCAGACACCAATTATCTTAAACATCTTATTCTTTTAAGCCAGCAAGCATTAATTTGATTCATTCGAATTGTAGAGGGAAGGTTTTTTTCTCTTATGTGTGTATCACTTAGGCTTGAAACCTTTGTTGTAAATGTTCCCATTGCTTCTTTATAAAACCCTGCATTATTCTCTAAGTCTTTTTGGAGATATTCCTTAAAGTGCATAATCCTTGTTGAGAATATAGTTGAACTCTATGCTAATTCTGAGATTTCAAGGATTAGATCAATTCTCTTTTGGATACTGTCTCCAACATATTTTCTTACATCCATCAAAAGACTAGATGACCTCTTTAAATTGTAATTGTTTTCGAGGACATCTTCAAAGGTAAGTACTGGCTTAATTGCATCAATAGGTTCGACAAATAATGGTTTTCAAATTAGATCTTTCTCCAATTACTTTATTCTTTCCTTTAAAAATGAATTTTCTTTTTCAATATCAGAAATAGATTCCTTTAGTGTTTCCCTGATTGTGTCATGGAACTGCACAATTTTCGAGGGTGGAACCCCTTAAAATCAATTTATGATTTTTTATTTCTCAACAAATTTCCTATTTTTCATATTTACTTTTTATATTAACAATTTCTTAGAATTCTTGTGGTGGGCAGTGTGGTGAAGTGTAACAGACTCTTGTTCAAATATTTATGGCTCTTGGGAAGCCAGATACTCAGCAATCTCTCTAGTTTCCGTAAATATTTGCTCTGACCAGGGAGGTTCTTCTATTAAATCATCTACTTCCATGGCTCTGGGAATTTCTTCAATTCTAGGTACAGCATGTCCCACTTTTTGATTTTCTCTTTTTATCTTAATGGAAGTGTGTATAGCATGATATTTTTCCAAATTTTTCTTTGTAGGGTCTTTATCACCATCATCATCTAAATTTCTAACGGATGTTCTTCTTGGTTCTATACCACTACTTCTAAGTTTGGTTTTTGTAGAAGCGCCTCTTTGTGAAATATTTGGTGAATTAGGGTTCTTGTTGGTTGTCTCTCTACCCTTTTGTTTGTAACACTCAATAGTGTTTGTCATTTCTTCAATATTGTTTAGGGTTTCTTCAATAGAGGCCTCAAAGAGATTCCAATTGTCTCTCCCTCCTTCTTTGAATTGTTCATACTTGCTAAAATATGAAGAGTATATGACTAGGGACATGTGTGCAGAAATAAGTTTCTAAGGTCAAAACCCATGATATATTGGGATTATTTTAAACCTAGTTGATCCAATTGACCAGCAAATTCATCTAAGTATTGGTTGTATGTAATTGTTAACTAAGCAGTTTAGTCATAGCAATAAGAAGGTCTTGAAGTTGGGTGTATCCATCTCTATTCCTACAGGAAACCAATAATAGTCAGCATTCTCCATCATCCACTAATGTGTGAAGCCTCTCTTCCAAGCTCTTCAACT
Source organism: Picea engelmannii (assembly GCA_009831015.1). NCBI lineage: Eukaryota > Viridiplantae > Streptophyta > Pinopsida > Pinales > Pinaceae > Picea > Picea engelmannii. The sequence goes on along the minus strand of ML834628.1, from coordinate 10,272 downwards.
GCTCCAGAATGAAAATTCATTCCTATGCAAGATTAACCATTGACTCATCCAAGCTATCATTTAGTTTTTTCTATTCAGATCTCCTTCATTACAGAGGCAGAGGCACGATCACAATGTTACATAGTTTTAATTACAAAGGTCGAGGCATGATCGCATTGCTACAGAATTTTCATTGCATAGGAAAAGGAACGATCACATTGCTATAGAATTTTCATTACACACACAGAGATGTAACATTTTCATTGTAGTGATAGAGGCATGATCACAGTTGGAAAATTGATTAACAGTTGAAAGAAAGCATTTTTTTAGAGGCATTTTTGTGGGAAAAATTGCGCACAAATTAAGGTGAATCTTGCAAATCTTCCACATGGGTTTTGTGGAGGACGAGCCCATTTGGGTTACACCGTAGCGGTTTGCCAACATTTTGAGGAATCTAAGCGATATGGTGGATTTTACAAACTTTTATTTCCCATAATTTCACTGCCAAACTGACAAACAATTTTTCGAGGTCAATTATGTGTAATTGAAGATGAAATTTGAAAATTTTCCACATGGGTTTTGTGGAGGACAGGACAATTTGGTTTCCTTGTAGTTGAATTCCTCAAATCGTGCAAGATCTAGAGGATACGATCAATTTTCAAAACTAATATCTTCTAGAAATTTATTTGAGGACAGGTTTTGAAATCCGTAATCTATTTTTTGTTTTGTTTGTTAGACCGTGAGAAATGGATCTCAATTGCATTATATCTAGTCAACACTCCAAGAATCAAGCATCAGATCTTGATTTCATGCTTCTAGTCATGAAATCATGGAGGTTTCTCAAAAAGGGGAAGAGACTTAGTGTGAATGTTGATGGAGGCCCATTAGATCCCTTTGTTGCTATTTTTTTTTCATGAACGCCTTGTTGTACAAACGTTTCTAACATGATTATTTGATGTTGTTCTAGACATAAAGTTTCAAGATGATTTAGAACTTATGAATATGCATTATGTTCAATCTATAATTGCAGCATGGCATACGATGTTGGATGTTGATTTACTTCACATGCACAATGGCATACAAGTTGTGGTCCTTGTGCTTCGAGCTATGGAGAGATGTTAAAATATATATACAAGTAGCATCATGGTTCTTGAAATATCTACAAGAGAATTTAGAGGTAATCGGGATTCCTCCTTGAAATATTTGGTTTATTAATATCATTATATAACTTCTTCGTATGGATGACATTTATGTAAGTCCTCCCCGGTATAATTTTCCTACACTAGATCCAAGAATGTCTTGTGTATCTACTTCAAAAGAGCTCGCTTCATCAGGGATAAATGGTGGGGAAGTCATCTCCTTCAGTGGATGCGATGATAACCAAAACATTCAGGTTGTAGATGAAGTTTGTATCCTTGATGACAGTGAAAAATATGTCATGCCAAGCAACAACATTAGCAGGAGGAACAACAATGCACGTTGACTCTATGATTTCGTCCAATGGAAGCCTTGCTAATGGTTTTTGCACATAAGGCAACAAAATCTTGCAATGATTATGCTTTTAACATAGTTGTTACAAGTTGGAATGAAGGTGTTACTAGCAACATGGAAATCCTTGTTAAGGAGAAAGAGAAGTGTGATCCTAAGAATTCATAAACGTATTTGCACAGAGAAGGGCGATTTAAACTCCAACTACCAGAAATTGATGCCATAAGTCCTATAGCTGCATAGATAGAATTCATATGTATGTTACAATGAAGACCTAAGTTTTAATTACACAGTTAAAAACAACAGTTCATGTACTAAAGTTTCATGTACCAATTCATTTTTTTTAGTTGATCACATGCAACATATGGTATTGTTAATTGGTAAGATTTTGAGGTAAATTTTTCCTAAGATTTTTTTTATTTATTAGAAGCAAAGGAATGAGTAGAAGTTTGTAACTTCTCTTGTGCTTCTTCACTTATCCTACAGACATTTATCCTTCCTTCTTCATAAAAGTCATTTATCCCCAAAATGATCTTACATTCCATCATCACTATATATGTCTCCTCTTACCCTATAAGGAGCACGATAAAGTAATAATCTGTTAGGAATCATATATGGCTATTAAATCAAAAACATTTTAGAAATTGCCTACATTTGCATCGATCTAGGTAGTGTTGGGTCCTTGTTTTTCCTACATTTTAATATGTTATTCCATCATTTTTACCATTTTTCCAATACCCATTAAAAACATATATTTCCATATTTTCCATCTAAATCCTTCCCTATAAGCACAAAGGGATAAATGTTATTGATTTTGCTTATTCTCATGTTTTTAATAGGTTGAAATAAGCTTTGGATTTATGAACTTGTCAATTCAAATTGTGGTACCATAGCTTTGTTCTGGTACTCCTACAAAATTTATGTTACCATATTCTAGCACCAATCATTGGTTGAGATGGTTGTGCACCTCCAGCAACAAATTGGGCACATGGGTTTTTCTCCTAGCAGGCACGAGATGGATGTATGCTAATAAAATCACCAATCAAAGATTGAGACATTGAAAAGAAGTATATTGAGTTTGGTGCACCAGAGTATGCCAACACTCTTGGTCAAAAAGGTTTTGATCCTCACAAGGTTGTTGTCAAGAGTGACACCATTTAAGAGATTCAACACAAAAACTCATTCTTTCACGTACAACAAAGAGAGACGGGTAATCTGAAAAGTTTGGTCATCTTGGACTCCTTCCCCTACTTCACATGTATGAGGACATGCAAAATTTTGAGTGTGGGGGAGGAGTGGAGATGTCTTTTCCATTTCAAATGTCATAGTTGCATATCATAAACATATACTTTGATCCAGCATAATCTTGAAAATCAATTTGTTTTATGCATTTTTCATATTCAAGTGATTTTTTGCAGCTACAGAAAGGCTCTTACAGCCAATTCCTTTTCCTAGAGGAACTTTTTGCACAAAGATTGCAAGCAGATGGGGCTGAATAAAAAAAAAATTGTAACATGGGTTTTGTGCCCCATGTAGAAAATTGAATAATACATGGATGCAATCTCTAGAAAATCCATAATGAAGAGTTTATAGGTACATCTTTGAATCAGATTTTTATACAATTTTCATAATTTCCTATAGGTGAGGATTTGAGAGGCAAATTTCAGCTTCATTTGAGAATAAATGGAAATGAATAAAAAAAATCGTGACTTGGGTTTTGTGCCCCATACAACAAATTAAGTAACACATAGATAGAATTTGCAGAAAATACATGACAAGGAATGCATCGACATATTTTCAAACTGATTTTATAAAAATTATTAGCATTTTTGTAAGCAGTTACATCCATCTTTTTGTAGTTGATTTGTAGTTTTGGATGGTTACACGCATCCCAAGAATAAATTGTGACTTGGAGATGATTTCAAATCATTATAACATGCTTGTCCATCTATCAACCATGATTTTTGACATTTTTCAATTTTTCATCTTTATATAGCTAATTTCTAGCTTTGAATGGTTGCACATATTCCAAGACTAGATCTCATCTTGGAGATGATTTCATATCAGCATGAGATGCTTATCCACCTATCAGCATCGATTTTTAACATTTTTCAATTTTTTAAATTTTCAAGCATTTATGTAGCAATAAGTTTAGTAAGCAATCAACACATTTTGATCAGTTCTTATAGTTTGCAACAACAACACTAGTATTTCTTCAATTGTATCAGTGTTCGTCAGGTCATCTTCAAATTTCTCAGCAACATCAACAATCAACATTCTTCATCAAGCATGAGCAACCTTCATCTTCATAGTTAAAACCATTGTATTTTCATCTCATATCAACATGTCAGAGTCATATCAACATACATCAAGCAAGCCAGAGTTCAACAATTGTCTCTCGGACCATCATCCACCAGGAGAAGGTAAAGTTGGATAAGAAATTTCTATTTATAGGTAGTCATCTAACTGATAATTCATGTACATAAAATTCTTGAAGCTTTTCATAATTTCCATTCCTTCACTTTACATTTCACATTTCATTATTTATCCATCATCATCCATCTCCCTATGGCATCAATGACTATGAGAAAGCCAAGTGTAAAAAAAGTTATTTCCACTTAGGTCTTGTATCATATATACTCGGACATTACCTCCTATGTATCTTTAATTGCATGAGGACATGCAATGATTTGAGTGTGGGGAAGATGTTGGACCTCAGAAATAACATATTTTGCGATGTCATTTAGTCATTTTTCATTCACTTTACCCCTTCAACATCATTCCCTTTATCACTCATATTTCCGCATTTGATAACTTATATCTTACACAAAATTCACATGACATAGTTATACTGAAGTAGTTGATTTCCCATGTTTTGATGATTACTTAGGGAGGATATAACTTACTTGTGGATATATTGAAGTGGTTGATTTCCGCATTTGCTAACTTACTTGTGCAATTTTGCAGCAACTGGCAATTTTGCAGTTGATTGGCAGTTCTAATAGTCAAACTTTTCACGTCATTTATGAACAGATGAAGAGGAATCTCAAAAATACAAAATATGGGTTTTGTGCAGAATAGGGCCATTTAAGTGTTTAGCTAGGAAAATATGAAAAAAGTGCAAAATAAGGGGTGTATACCCACGAATTTTAGCTCGCAATTTTGTAGCTAAGTGGTTTTACCAAGTTGTGGCTCATACCCACGAATTTAGACACGTGGATCTCATGAAATATGTTGTATTATCCTATTCAAATTACCATTAGATCAAATCCAAGATTTGGTGGAGGAGATCCACATGTTTAGGAACTAGGATTTGTTGGTTATGAGATCCACTTCTTTAGGATATGATCGCATCTTGTTGTAACTCCTCTTCCTATATGTATAAATATGAGAGGATATCTTTCAATTCATAGTTCAGTAGTGAAGGAGTTAAAGATTTGAAGGCTAGAGCATAGAACTCCATATTGAAGATAATGATCATTGTAATCATTTTGATGCTGGAATAAAGAGCTTGTTGTTGCACATCAAGAGTTTTCAATTGTAGTCATTCTTTGCAGTATATGCCAAGAGAGGCAGGGGCCCCTCTCTCTAGTATGTGCTTCCCAAATAGCTTCATTTTTTGGTGTGATGTTATTTCATTAGTTGTTCATTTCAGTTATTGTTCATTTCTTTACGCTTTTTCAATTCCTGCAAGTGTCGTTTCCCTACAGAGTTTGGCATTGAAGGTCGATTTTCTCTAGTGATCACAAAACCAATTGATGCTCTTACTTGTCAACTAAAGGAATGTGTTTAATAGTTGAAATATAATTCCATTGACCTTAGTTTAAGTTTTTAGTCTTTCATTTCTACAATTTCATTTATGTCAGTGTGATTGTCCGAGCGTGGTGTGCATCAAAGATCTGAATGCTAGTTAACCCTGAGAATCCAAGAGATAACTGAAAATCCATGGGACTCAACCTACAGCATAAAATCATCTAATTTTTCCTATTCTTGACATTTTTTATTCAAGTTTCTTAGCTTAGAGATAGTTTCCTACTCCTGCATATATTTTTTCGGCATCTCACAAGTCTATGAACATTGGATTGATAAATTTAATGTAACGGAATTCTGGTAATAGAATTCACTGATATTTTTGGCATTGTTACCAGGGATGCACTAACAGTGCCAAAAAGCCGTCAAAAATGTCAGTCAGTTCTATTCATCGAATGCTACTACATTAAATTCATCAATTCGGTGTTCATACACTTGTGAGATGTTGGAAAAATATATGCATGAGTAGAAAACTAAATCTAAACTAAGCAAGTTGAATCAAAAATGCTTTACTTGACAAGACACTTCCAAGAATAAAAATCAAGGATACAAGTGCTATGTTACAATGATAAGTTAGCTACTTCATGGCTTGACTAATTCTTGTATCTTGTTCAAACTAGAAATAAAACTCACTCAAAGGCATGAAAAAACATAAAGAAATGAACACAAAATGAAATGATCAACTACTGAAATAACATCACAAAACATAAAGGAAACTATTTGGGAAGTGTATACTAGAGAGAGGGGGGGCTTCCTCTCTTGGCATATACAGCCAAGAAGGACTAAAGTAAAGAAATATTAATGTGCAACAACAAGATCTTTAATCCAGCATCAAAATGATTACAGTGATCCTTCTCTTCAATATGGAACTCTATGCTCTAGCCTGCAACTCTCTAACTTCTTCATTACCAAACTAATTGATATCCTCTCATATTTATACATATAGGAAGAGGAGTTACAACAAGATGAGATCAAATCCTAAACAAGTGGATCTCATAACCAACAAATCTTAGATCTTAAACATGTGGATTTCCTCCACCAAATCTTGGATTTGATCTAAGATAATTTGAACGGGATAATAAAACATATTTTATGAGATTGATGTGTCCAAATTCGTGGGTATGAGCCACAACTTGGTCAAACCACTTAGCTACAAAATTTCAAGCTAGAATGACTAGTTTTGGAAATATCAAACATACACCCCATGTTTTTCACTTTTTGCAAATTTTCCTCGAGATTCACCTAAATGACACTATTTTGCACAAAACCCATATTTTATATTGTCGATATTCCTCTTCATATGTTCAGAATGGACGTGGAAAGTTTGACTATCAGAACTTCCAATCAGCTACAGAATTTTCAATCACAATTGTTGAATTCCATGGATAATATGTTGAATTTTGGGGATGCACAATTGAATTAACTGACATGTGTAACACACGAATGGAATTTGCAGAAAAAGTATGACAAGGGATGTACCGACATGTTTTCAAATTGATTTTATAAAAATTATCAACATTTTTGTAAGGAGTTTCAACCATCTTTATGTAGTCGATTTGTAGTTTTGAGTGGTTGCACGCATCTCGGGACTAAATTGTGACTTGGAGATGATTCCAAATCAGTATGAGATGCTTATCCATCTAGCAGCCATGATTTGCAGCATTTTTCAATTTTTCATCTTTTTGTAGCCAATTTGTAGCTTTGAATGGTTGCACACATTCCAAGACTAGAACACAACTTGGAGATGATGTCAAATCAACACGAGATGTTCATCCACATATTAGCATTGATTTTTAACATTTTTCAATTTTCAAGCATGAACAAAGATCAAATTTCATCATTTATGTAGCAACAATTCAATAACAATCAACAGATTCAAAGTCGTCTTTAGCATCAACATCAGTTATCTTCTTTAGCAGCAGTACTCTTCAGCTTCATCAACAAACTTATCCAGTAACAAGTCTTCATTTGCATAGCTTACTCCATCCAGCATCTTCTTTTTCACGTCATGTAGCCAGGTTACAACCAGAGTATTTTCCTCTCATATCAGCACACCAAATTCACATCAACATACATCAAGCGAGCCAGAGTTCAACAATTGTCTCTCAAACCACCAAGAGAAGGTAAAAGGTAAGCAATTTCTATTTCTAGGTAGTCATCTAACTGGGAATTCATATACATAAAATTCTTGAAGCTTTTCATATTTTCCATTCCTTCACTTTACATTTCATATTTCATTATCTACCCATCATCATCCATCTCCCTATAACATAGATGACTTTGAAAAAAACAAGCGTAAAACAAATCCTTTCCACTTAGGTCAAATATCATATATATCTGAAAACTACCTCTTATGTATATTTTATTGCATAAGGACATGCAATGATTTGAGTGTGGGGGAGATGGTTGACCTTAGAAATAACACATTTTACAATGTCATTTACTCATTTTTCATTTACTTTTCCCTTCATCATCATTCCCTTTATCACACATATTTTTGCATTTGACCATTTATACCTTATATGAGCTTCACATGGCATACTTCCACTAAAGTGGTTAATTTCTCATGTTTTGATGATTACTTAGCAAAGATATTTGTATTTCCTAACTTGTGCAATTTTGTAATTGTTGACAATTCTGCAACTATTGGAAATTCTACAGTTGATTGGTAGTTTTGATAATCAAAATTTTCACATAATTTATGAACAGATGAGGAAGAATATCAAAAATATAAAATATGATTTGTGTGCATAATAGTGTCATTTAGGTGACTCGCAAGGAAAGTCTGCAAAAAGTGCAAAACAAGGGGTGTATGGTTGAGATTGTCAAAACTAATCATTCTAGCCTACAATTTTGTAGCTAAGTTGTTTGACCAAGTTTGACCAAGTTGTGGCTCATACCCACAAATTTGGACACATGGATCTCATGAAATATGTTGTTATTATCCTATTCAAATTATCTTATATCAATCCAATATTTGGTGGAGGATAGATCCACATGTTTAAAATCTAAGATTTGTTGGTTGTAGATCCACTTGTTTAGGATGAGATCTCATCTTGTTGTAACTCCTTTTAGTTTTGTGAAGCAAAAGTTATATGTATAAATATGAGAGGGTGTCATTCAGTTCAATAGTGAAGAAGTTAGAGAGTTGAAGGCTAGAGCATAGAGTTCCATATTGAACAGAATGATCATTGTAATCATTTTGATGTTGGAATAAAGAGCATGTTGTTGCACATCAAGAGTTCTCTACAGTATTCCTTGGAAGTATATGCCAAGAGAGGCAAGGCTCCCTCTCTCTGGTATATGTTGCCCAAATAGCTTCATTTTTGTTGTATGATGTTATTTCATTAGTTGTTCATTTCAGTTACTGTTCATTTATTTATACTCTTTCAATTCCTACAAGTGTGGTTTCCCTACAGAGTTTAGCATTGAAGGTTGAGTTTCTTTATTGATCACAAAACCAATTGATGCTCTTACTTGTAAACCAAAGGAATGTGGTTAATATTTTAAATATAATTCCTTTGACCTTAGTTTAATTCTGTAGCCTTTCATTTCTGCAATTTCATTTCTACCAATGTGATCGGCCGAGTGTAATGTGCGTCAGAGATCTGAATGCTTGTTAACCCTGAGAATTCAAGAGATAGTTGAGAAGCTATAGGACTCGACCTATAACATAATATCAAATGATTTCAATTATTGTTCTTAACATTTTTGGTTCAGCTTGCTTAGCTTAGAGATAGTTGCCTAGTGTTGCATATATTTTGTCAGCATCTCACAAGTCTATGGACATTGGATTGATGGATTTAATGTAGCAGAGTTTTATCAATAGAATTGATTGACAATATATATGACAATGGTGGTATCCACAAGGCATTAGTTCATCCTACTAACATAGATTTTGATTGGTTGTAGTGTGAGTATGCTTGGGTTTTGGTCTTCCCCCTCCTCTATGCAAAAAAATAAAAGATCTCTCACTAGCAACACTCCTAAAAAAATCCCAACATCTATGCATCTTGGAATTGTTTCTATGACATAAATACCTCTCTATTAAACAAAGTTAGTCTTATTAAACCTTCTAATGTTTAATATCCCAACAATAAGTGTGCTCTTTCTCTATCCCAAGGGGTTAGATCAACCAATTTTCATCAATGTTGTTGTGCATTTGGCTAGTTCCATGTCAGTGATGCTCATTGAAATCCCCTTAGGTGACAAGCACTAGTCTACACCTCATAGGCTCAACTCCTTTTAACATCCTTTAAACACCAAATGAAAAAGAATCTTGAACTATGCAAAAATTATGACTAGATTTTTGTTTCCAAAGCACAAGATACTCATTTGGGTTTACATCACTTCTCATAGAAAGGCCATCAAAAGAATTGTAGAAAACTAGAGCATAAATTAGATATGCATACATACAAAACTTCTTAGTCTTTGTTATTTGGGTATTCAACTAGTTGATGTGAAACCTAATTGGATATTATTTCCCCCCAATTAAATACCACTCTTTGAACTTGATCAATAATGTAGGTTACATACTTGGAAATCTTTGCAGTATTTTCTTGGCCGATCAACTAGGAAAAGAAATAATAAATTTCCCTATATGGATTGGAAAAACCACCAACCTCATAGCTTACAACCTTTAAAGTCTATTGTTTTGTCTTATTTTTCCATAAATTCAACATACTTTGCCTCCTAGTGTTAGTATTCAAGGATGCATCTACATTTGACATATTAAAATTCTTCCAACATTTTGATAGCTTTCAAATATTCCTAAAGGTGCATGGAGTCAAGAAATATTCTTATGTTCTCCTACTTTACTGTAATAATCCTATGACCTGAGTTAAATATTTTATCAATCTAGCATAACACTTTTCCAAAATTAAAAACATTTGTTATGCAAGTGGCCTACACAAGCCTTGTTGTCCAAGATTTTATTTGATTCTTTTTTATGTAAATAATTCCAAATACTTTTGTAAACTATAGACCAATGGTTGC